>JAAXCT010003529.1:0-32007 GCA_012490785.1 Eragrostis nindensis | reverse complement strand
GTAAGTGCTCGTAAAGTCTTGTTGTGGGATTCGTGATTGTTGGAGTATACCAGTACGAGAGAGTGCCTTCGTCGGAGATGACGTCGGGTGAAATCTGTGCTTGTCTATTCTTAGATAGGTGCTCCGTTGATCAAGAGTAGTTCCTCTAGACGGGTTGTAAGCATGGCGCTTAGAGCTTGGCTATGCACGTTTGGCACCCAACCCCACGGAGGATGGTAGCCGCGAGTGTATGTGACAGCTACACCGGTCTCTGTAATCCACCACGTCCGGGTTGGACTCAGCAGGGTCTTAATTATAGTGGATGGATCCTCAGGGTGAACTAGCAGCATCGGTTGCCATGGCACTTCGTTGCCCCGAAACGACATGACTTGTATGTGTATGAGCTTAGCTAGAGTAGATAACCTTTGTAGACTTGACTGCTAGAAAGAGTAAAATAATAGATAAACATACAGGAGCCTTAACTCTATCTCGTTGCTCTCCCAAATTATACTACAGTTTTATTTCTTTTATATCTGGATTGAAATGGTGTGTGCCACCCATATATATCATGCCAATTACCCCGTCTCAAGTATAGTTGATACATTATTTCTTCTCCAAATTATTCAATGCATTGCTACTATTCCAGCTCCCTTTTGCTCTACTTCCCTGCGGAAATATAAATACGATAACCCTGGAATACTTCAGGTGAAATGCTACAATGGTGATCCGTGCGCTTGCGGAATTAATGAATTTAATTTTATCGCATAAGAACCGCCAACAAGCATTTCTGGCGCCATTGCCGGGGAAGTAGCAGCTAGGAATCTGAATAAATGCATTGTGTTTGTGAGAAAAATAATTATCACTTACTTTTGCGGGCTTACCCTTGTCCTGTTTTTCTTCTTATGGAAATTTTAAAAACAGGAGGTGCATGACTGTTTCGACCTACCAGAAAACTTCCACCCAGATCCCGAGCAGTCTTGAGAAGGGTGAGGGCCAGGCTTACCCCTCCTCCCACCCACGCTCGATCGAAAGGTTCTGGCTCTTGAAGAATCCCTTCCACGATTGTTGATCACCCTCCATCTTCATCAACGAACAACAACATGGGTGATCCGTCGAGAGAAGACGATCAATGACTTCTCCGGCCAACCACGGGAAACATCGCGTGGGACCCAACCCGCGCATCACCAACAAGGACTACGAGCTCAAGCCGGCCTTGATCAACATGATCTTGGCTAGTCCTTTCTGTGGGGAACCGTCGGAGGATGGGAATGCTCACCTCCAAAGGTTCTTGATGACGTGCAACACTTCGCCATGAAGGATGCACCTCAGGACGCCATCAGACCGCAGCTTTTCCCATTCTCTTTGTTGGGAAGGCTCTCCAGTGGTTCTACGCGAACCAGGAGTCCCTCGACAATGACGGCATGCTCCAATGCCTTCTCGCCAAGTTCTTCCCGCCGGGCAAGACAACTGCCCTGCGGAACAAGATTTCGGGCTTTCCACAGCTCGCAAATGAGTCAACCGCGGAAGCCTGGGACAGGATGCAGGAGTACGTTCTCTCATGCCCACATCATGGCATGGACGAGTGGCTCCTTATACAGAGTTTCTACCACGGTTTGAGGCCGTCCGCTCGAGAGCACTCGACGCCGCAGCGGCGGGGCTCCTTCTTCTCTCTTAGCGTGAGAAACGCTAAGAAGTTGATTGAGGAGGTGGCGGCCAACCAGACTCATGGTGAACGCCAAGCGGCGACCACCAAGATCCGTGGAGTGCACAAGTGGAGATGATGGAACATGCTCGCCATCAAGCTCGATCAGCTGCTCCGCAAGGTGGAGTCTCCACAGACCTGCAAGTTGCGGACTCCCGCATGACTTGTGAAGAGTGCGGCAACACAGGATATGGGCATCAATTGCCCAAATGCAAGGGAGGAATGCAATTCCTCAACAATGGCAATGGGTACCGCTCACAGAAAACAACTACGCTGGAATTCCAGGCCCGACTCTCCTTCAACAAAAATCAGGGAGGTAACAATGGTAATCTTTCCCGTTATGAGCCCTCTATCAAGCATCTAGTTCTCGCCCAGGTCAAGATCATGACAGCATTAGTAAGAAGTTTCTTACTACGGACAAGGCTTTAGAGAGCATAGATGCCAAGCTAGAGTCGTTCAGCACTGCTCTGCAAAATCAGCTAAGCCATAACAAAATGCTAGAAACACAAATTGCGCAAATAGCTTCAGCTGTGCAGGCTCCTCGTGCGGTCAGATTTCCGGGACAGCGGAGCTGAGATCAACGCAAAGGGAGAGGTTAGTGCCATCACCACCAGGGGAGGAGAGGTACTGTGGACCCACCATACCCCAATGGTGCCGAGGAGAAAGACACCAGACACAGCTCCTAAGGAGAGGCTGGTAAAAGGTTCCAGAAAAGAAGGTCACTGAAAAAGGAGACGCCGAAAAGGAGAGCTCCGAGGAGGACCAACGATGGATCCTCCCGTTGAGCAAGCTCCACCCAAGGCGGCCCCTCATGAATATTTTGACACTACAGGCTTGCCCTATCCCTACCGCAGGAAGAAGCTCACTGTGGATGAGCGCTTCGATAAATTTGTTGAGGCTATCCGGAATATATGTGCATATTCCTCTGCTTGATGCTATGCAGGTACCTACTTACACTAGGTATTTTCAGGACATCCTCAACAACAAAGCGCCCTATTCCAGCAATGGAGGTGGTTAAAGCTTACAGAAGAGTGCAGTGCGGCTATTCTGAACATTCTTCCCAAAGAAGAAGAGAAGGATCTAGGGTGCCCAACCATCCCGTGTTCAATTGGCAGCCAGCATTTTTTCTCAGGCGCTCTGTGACTTGGGTGAGCGTAAGCGTTATGCCCAAGACGGTTCGGTAAACAACAGCTAAACTGTCCATTATCGCCAACGGCTATGTGCTTACAGCTCGCAGATCAGTCCGTTCGTCATCCTGCGGGTATAGCCGAAGATGTCCCCGTGCTGATCAGAACTTCTTCGTTCCCGTCGACTTTGTTGTGCTGGACATGGAAGTGGATGTCAAGACGCTCTCATCTTGGAGGCCATTCTTGAGCACACCAACGCCAACATCGACGTGGGGGCAGGGAGATACACCTGGATTTCAACGGCAGGGAAGAAACGTTCAACTTCAAGCCCAAGGTGAACAATGCAAGCAGTAAGGGTCATATATGAAAGGACCTAAAGGAAGTGGAGAAGATAGAGATTACTCCGCCCATGCCACAGCCAGACAGCTCATTGCATACATGAGAAACTATCTGGCAAGAGAGAATGCAAGAAAGGCCTGCTAATTATTGAAGGACTCCAAGGAAGATGCCTCAACCACCAAAACACCGCAAGCCCCTCTTTGCTCCTCCCCCACAAGAAGGAGTAGGCGAGTCACAATCGCCTAAGAAGAGGAGAACTATGCGCTCAAGAAAGAAGAAGGCAGCTACGGTAACGACCGAGGAGAGCACAACAAAGGCGCCTAGTAAAGAAAAGGTCGCCGCCACAAGCACAAGAAGACAACCAAAGTGTGGCGGAAGAAAAGAAGGAACCTCATCTCCGCCAAATTCTCCAGCGAGCGAGGTCCAAACAAGTTGAAGCGACATGGAGAACGTCTAGCTCAAAGACGTAAGAATGAGACCCCTCCGATGGGGAGGCCATCCAATCGTTATCCTAGCTAGCCTAGCATTCATTTTTTTTCTTTCATAAACAATGAAAACAAAATAAAAGTAGAAAAATAAAAACAACAAAAATAATAGGATTCCCGGCGATGCCCATTAGGGGCTAGCCACTTGTATCATCCTCACTCCTTTTTGCAGGTTAAGAAGGAGGAGGAAGAGCCTGAATCAAGCTTAAGTCTTGCAAAGACTCAAGCTTGGGGAGGGCCGACAGGTAAGAAGGAGTTCAACACTAGCTCGAGTCTTGCAAAGACTCAAGCTTGGGGAGGCCCCAGGTAAGTATTTCTAACTTTCCTTGAATAAATAAACTCCCTGTTTTGAATAAATGCTAGAATCTGGTGTTGTGCTACACTTAAGGGAAATGATGATCGAGTTACAAATTAGCTTCCCATGTGTCGCATAGATGCAACCTCTACTCCTGACATACGTGTTATTTTTATTTGAGCATGATCACATCATGAGTCTTGCTTATTTCCGTGGGTTGCATTTTGTTACACCGTCTGAGCATTGTGGATTGTGATATGGCATGACTAGGACTTGTTGCAATCTCTTAGTATGGTTTCATCCAGAGATGTTTTTCTTGGATTGCTGCAAGTACCTAAACCCTTCCGTTCTGGCACCTTCTCTTAGTGTGAGGATTTATTACCTACCAGAGCCATATCATAATATTCGAAACAGCCCCACTCATCGCCAATTGTTTATGGTTGAGTTTAGTTAAGGTTTGATGTGCTCTTGAAACTAAGCACTCCTAATTTTGGTCATAATTCCTTCGCGTGTGTTTTCAAAGATTTCTCTCCACCAAATAAAAAGGAGAATGTTTGGATAAATCAACCAAACATTTTTCAGAGTTTGTAAAACCGCTGGTCCATCCAAAAGCTCAAGAATATTTCAAAATGTTTCTTTTGAACATGCAAAACTTATGGCCCTTGCACCATGGAGTAGTAAAAAATAAAGGACCAATGGCTATATGGTTCTTGTCATAAACATTGAGCAAAATAAAGGACCAATGTTTTCGAAACCCTTCAACAAGTGTGAGTTTCATTTTCTCCCCCTCCATCATACTATTCTCTTATGACCAAAATAAAGAGTTGCTATATTGATTGAGACTCATTCTTTAGCTCCACATACAAAGCCTCATTTGGTAGAAGGTCGGATGAGTGAAGCTTGTAGGAATAAACTCACATAAGGCTGTAAGAGAAGTGCCTGCCAGAACGAAGGAGAATTTTTACACCTTACTTTGCAGCACATAAAAACTCTGGATGCATACCTGCTAGAATTGTTTACTTGTCCGAAAGTGCCGTTCTAGTCTTCAATGCTGCATGACAAGGTGTAACATATAAGCCCCACCCATTTCGCAACACTCACGAATATTTTGTGCTCTCGTCACTTACCACTGTTTTAGGGGGTATGTTGTTGCATCTTTATTACCCATGGGCGGTTCTTTGTAACTCCTGATCCGCGGTACCCTGAGTTGATTTTGCTCGGGCACGAGCAAAGTTTAAGCTTGGGGAGGTTATTGGCGGTCGTTAAAACATGTTTTGACCACCAACTTACCGGTAATATAAAAGCATAACAACAAGATTCTGTGGCATAGTAGATAGGATTAATGCTACCCACAAGTTTTGTCGATATTTGGATGCAGGAGTGAAATAATGAAGAAAGTGGCCCAGCCAGGGAAATTCCCTGGCCGGCCGGCCCCACCTGGTGGCGGCAGGCCCAGGCTTCCTCCGGTGGGCTGGAAACTGGGTTCACAACGCATAATTCAAGGCCCAACCCAGCGGATTTGCGCCGACTTACCAGAGGTGGGCCACTTGGGCCTTAACTTGGCCCCTACTGCAATTCTGCCCCGCCCCCACGAAGTAGCCGACCTTCAGACCGCCTTCAGGAGTGAATCAAGAGCGTTGAGGCAGAAGGTGGTGGCCAACCGCCACAGGAGACGGCCGGCCGGCCCCCCTACTTGGCCGGCCGGCCGACCTTGGCGCCCCCACTGCCTCTCAAGCTTCGGCTATTTAATCCCCTGGGGTCCTGGAGAGGCTATAAATACCCCTGGCCGGCTGCAGAAACAATTCGCACAACACACTTCATCCAAGTGTTCATTTCTTGTTTAGTAGTTACTTTTGGAGTTAGGTAGAGTAGAGTAGAGTGAGAGTGAGAGGCTCTCTCGGGCTTCAGAGTCTTCTCGGAGTTTCGAAGTTTTATCTTTATTAATTTCTTTTAGTAGTTCTTTCTATTTAGTTTATTATTCGGTTAAGTAAGTGCTCGTAGAAGTCTTGTTGTGGGATTCGTGATTGTTGGAGTATACAAGTACGAGAGAGTGCCTTCGTCGGAGATGACGTCGGGTGAAATCTGTGCTTGTCTATTCTTAGATAGGGCTGCTCCGTTGATCAAGGTAGTTCCTCTAGGGGGTGTAAGCATGGCGCTTAGAGCTTGGCCTATGCACGTTTGGCACCCAACCCCACGGAGGATGGTAGCCGCGAGTGTATGTGACAGCTACACCGGTCTCTGTAATCCACCACGTCGGGTTGGGTTGGACTCAGCAGGGTCTTAATTATAGGGATGGATCCCCAGGGTGAACTAGCAGCATCGGTTGCCTTGGCACTTTCGTGCCCCGAAACGACATGACTTGTATGTGTATGAGCTTAGCTAGAGTAGATACCTTTGTAGACTTGACTGCTAGGAGGGTAAATAATAGATAAACATACAGGTAGCCTTAACTCTATCTCGTTGCTCTCCCAAATGTATACTACAGTTTTATTTCTTTTATTACCTTGGATTGAAATGGTGTGTGCCACCCATATATATCATGCCAACTTACCCCGTCTCAAGTATAGTTGATACATTATTTCTTCTCCAAATTATTCAATGCATTGCTACTATTCAGCTCCCTTTTGCTCTACTTCCCAGCGGAAATATAAATACGATAACCCTGGAATACTCCAAGGTGAAATGCTAAAATGGTGATCCCTGCGCTTGCGGAATTAATGAATTTAATTTTATCGCATAAGAACCGCCAACAGACACACTAGTGCCTATCGGCACAGCTGTGTGCCAGTCGGCACGGTCTTCCTTTTTGGTGGTGATGATCGGTGATCGCCGTCTTCGCCGCCACAACCTTCAACCTAGGTCAAAACTTCTATCTGTTCGCTCCCCCCTTTCGTTTCGCGACCAAGATCTTATCTTTATAGTTCCTTCCGATTGTGGGCTGGATTTCACCGACTCCGACTCTGATATTTTCTTCTGGGCTTCATCTTCTCCGAGTGGGCTTCATGCTCGGGCTTAACCCTAGTGGTGCCGGTCGGCACGGGTTCTGTGCCGACTGGCACGGCCTCCAACTTCTTCGTTCTTCGGGCCTCCGGTAGCTCTTTATCCGTAGTCTCTCTATTTTCACCTGTTCTCTGCAAATCCTTCCGAATACACAGAAACTACGAATATATATAATAATAGGGTTAATTGTTAGCAATAACGACATAATAAGGTATTAAAAACACCATATTTGTCATGTAAAATGGGTCATAGAAAGCGCCAACAATGCTTATGCAAGAACCCTTTTAATTTGGCTAAAATTTGAAAGAAGGATCAACTTTTAGTGCTACTTTTATGCAATTATTCCCATGCCTATGTTCAGCCCCCTGCATGTTAGGAGTCGGTCTTAAAAGGCCATTTTGACAGGTAAGTCTTGCTGAGTATTAGTTGCTCAGGGTTTGTTGTTTTCATCTCTTGTTGCAGGTGAGGTTGCTCAGGAGCATGAAGCATGTCTATGGGCTGGATGTGCTTCATCTTAAGGCAATATCGTCGAGTTTAGTTGCTTCCGCTGTCGATTGTATTCGAATTTCAAACTCTTTTATGTACCAAAAATCTGAATTTAAGTTGTACTAATTAATATTTCACTTGAACTCTATTTTGTTCATGCTCATATGTGTGTACTTTTGGCTCTTGCGTCATCAAGTGTCACCCGATCTTGATCCTTTTAAGCAAACCCCTCATTATTTGAGGTGGGATGCTACAAATCTGATTCACCCTCTCAGTCTGTCCATCTGTCTAAGGATGATAAGCATGTGCAGAACGAAGCATGTAGCTGCTCCCAAAAACGAGAAACAAACTGCGGGCCTCGATCTGAAATGATGGTCTTGGGCATTCCATGCAAACAGACAATCCGAGAAATATAGAGCTCAGCATACTTCTTCACACTGTAGCAGGTGTACACGGGAATGAAATGAGCCGACTTAGTCAGTTGATCAATAATTACCCAAATGGAGTCATGCTTCTGAGATGTGTGGGGCAACCCAACAATAAAATCCATGCTGATATCCTCCCATTTCCAAGCAGGAATACTCAAAGGCTGAAGTAATCCTGCCGGCTTCACATGATCTGCCTTGACATGTCTGCAAGTGTCACATTCAGAAACATATCGTGTGACCTCCCGCTTCATACGGGTCCACCAAAAACAACTCCTCAAGTCCTGATACATCTTGTTGCTGCCTGGGTGAATCGAGTACTTGGACAAGTGTGCCTCATCAAGAATCTTCTTTCGCAACTCAAAGTCCTTCGGTACCACCAATCTGTTCTTGAACCACAGAACTCCATCCTCATCCTCTCTGAAACACTGGACTCTGGCTTCCCCAAGCTTTAGTCTCCTCTTGAGGTGACCCACTTTAGCATCCTTCTTCTGTGCTGCCACAACCTCATCACGCAAAGTCGGAACGAGCAATATATGAGACAAAGTGCCATAAGGATACACTCGAACACTGGGCTCCACCTCTGCGTAAGGGACAGCGATAAGGTTATTGCAAGGAGCCTTGCGACTCAAAGCATCAACAACCACATTAGCCTTCCCTGGGTGATAATGAATCTCCAGGTCATAGTCCTTGATCAGCTCTAACCATCTCCTCTGACGCATATTCAGATCTGACTGTGTGAGATGTACTTGAGGCTTCTATGATCTGTATAGATATGCATTAGATATCCCAACAGATAGTGCCGCCACACTTTCAAGGCAAGTACGACAGCTGCAAGCTCAAGCGGACTGACCACACAAAGAGAACGTACCAGCAAGAACCTGCTCACCCTCTGGAACCTCCTTTGCAGTAGTGTAGTTGACATGCCCAGTTCTGACCTGTGCATTCCTGCCCTGGGAACGCTGCTGTCCTGCTGCCTGACCTGGAGCTCTCTGCGTGTTGTTCTGCCTCACTGGTGCACGGCAATCACGCGCAAAGTGCCCAACCTGTCCACAGTTGAAGCAAGGAAAACCTCTACCTGCCTGCTGCTGCTGCTGCTGCTGCTGTGGCCTCTGAGCGGTCTGTTGCTGCTATGGGGCACGGAACCTCTGCCCATTTGGGGCAGTGTAGACGAGGTGGTACTTCGGCAGGGCACTGCTGGACGGTCCCGCCGGAGCCTTCCTCTTCCTCTTCTCCTCCTGGTGGAGCTTGAGGGCATCCTCCATCACTATAGCTGCGCTGACAAGCTCGTTGAAGGTACCAGTGGTGCTCAGTGCAAGCCTGGAATGTAGCTTGGTAGACAGCCCTCTCAGGAAACAAGCCTTCTTCTTGGACGGAGTGTTCACCTGCTCTGGAGCATACTGCCCCAGGTGGTTGAACACCTGAGCGTAGTCGAACACAGTCCTGCCTCCCTGCCTGAGGTCCAGGAACTCTCTGAGCTTCCGCTGCACGATGCCCGGCAGAACGTGGAAGGAACGGAACGCCTCCCTGAACTGTGCCCAGGGCACCTGCTAACCGGCCGGAAGAGTGGCGAGGTAAGTGGCCCACCATCCCTCAGCCGACCCCTGAAGCTGCTGTGCCGCAAACAGCGTCTTCTGCACCTCGGTGCAGCCCTGAAGGAGCCCAAACTTGGACTCGGTGGTGCGCAGCCAACTCTCTGCCTCCATCGGGTCCTTCGCCCCTGAGAAGACGGGCGGGTGAGTGGCCAGGAAGTCTGCGTAAGTGCAGGCCTCCTGGTGACCACGACCGCGTTGCCGCCCAGGTTGGCGACGGCCTGAGCGATCGTCCTCAGCAGCTCAGTCTGGTTCGCCGTCACCTCCGCAAAGGTGTGCAGAGGCGGCAGCGATGGTGGGCGACGCGGTGGCATCCTGCCAAGCAATTATCACTGTCAGCCCAAGGATACAGAGATATTCAAATTTAACAGAAATATATGGCAGGCAACTAACAAGGGAAAAAAGCAACGGTTCCAAAGCAAACTAACAGATCCATCCATAGCATTTAAACAAAGTCTTACAGAGCATTCTCACATAGTTCCACAGTACAACATAGCCATACATACAAAAGGTGAAGCCATCTAACAAAAGCTGCGACTTCCAAACCGCTACCACTATGCTCCTAGACCAATGCTACCTATGGATCTGTCTGAAGCAACTACTACGCTCATGCGTCCCTAGCAAGTGCGTACTGGTAACGCTGCGCGTTGTCGACGTTGCATCCTGCATGCCTCAGTCGGTCGCGTAGCGCAGGCCAGTCGTCTGGCGACACAAAGACCACCAAGGGTGCTGCCTGCACGCGGGCGACGAGATCTGCTGCGTTGCCACGGAACGTGGCGGTGTCCAAGTTCTCGGCGGGAATCACCTCAGTGCTCATCTCAGACACGGCATCATCCTCCTCCTAAGGAACAACTACTGCCTCTGCTATCTGCTCTTGAAGTCCCACATTCTGGTGGTGAGCCAACTCCAACTGCTCTGTAAGCTGCGCGGAGTGAGCCAATGAAGCGGCAAGCTCGTCTAGCAACCCTGAAATCTGCTCCTCGCTCTGCAAGCTGGTCGGTGCGCTGGTCGCGCTGTGCGGTGGTCACCGCCAGAGCGTGCTCTAACTGAGCCACTCTAGTGTCACGAGTGTCCGCCACATCAGCTAACTCCTCCACACGGTCCTTGGTGTGCTCCACGGTGAGGTCACAAGCACGGAAAACTGGGTACAACTCCGATAGACAGCGAGCCATGAAAGGAAGCTGTGCCTGGTCGTGGGGTAGATCGCCCCTGACAGCCATCTGGAGACGTCTCTCGTACTGGGGGTGGCCTCGGGTGCGGGGTGTAAACAGGGATAACAGGGTGCCATCCAGCTCCGCAGCGTGCTTCTGGCAAAACCCCACCATAGCCTGAAGAGCAAGCCGATCCAGAGTGTCGTTGAAGTCTGGACCCCAGCCCTCAAGCTTCCAGGGCCTTCACGTAGGCCTCTGCGGGTTTGCGGGAACATCCACCCACATAGACCAGCGAGTGAGTCCATGTGGCCACCGACGGATGCGTCCACGGTAGTGCGGAGGGTGGTCGTAGTCGAAACACTGCAACGCTTCCCAGAACAGCGTGGGAAAGCCCAGGTGGTGAAGACCATCCGTGTGCAGCGCACCGTCCTCCCCGAGCTGGGCGAACGGGAAGTCGTCCAGATCGGCCATCTGCTGAGTAGGAGAGGAAAAAGGTGAGAACCTCCTCAACAGAAAATAACCATGCTAAACTAGGAAATAACATGTCAAAGCTGCAGTACAATAGTAGCAAAGGCCACATACAACCCCGAAATTCAAGCAAAAGAACTCTCCTACAAGGTATGGTCTGAAATTTGCCTTGACTGCAAGCAGCAGTCATTAAAACGAATTCTGGCACTTCTAGAGACATCAAAAAGGATAGGTCCGAAAACAAAAGTTGTAGAAAACTTTCAGATTTTTCCAACGAGTACTCAAACGCCAAAAACGGACAAGCATAACTGGAGATATCAAATTTGGAAGTTGACAGGCAGATTCTGAAAAAACTGGTCGAGACAGAAACAGACTCAACTTTGGTCGACGGATTTGGTGTTGTTAGGAACAGAATTTCGTGGGCAAGTCTGAAGCAAAGTTAAAGTTCAAGTTATAATCTTTTCAGATTGTATTTATTCATCAGATTTGGTCTAGCGGTTTAGGAGTTATGAATTTTTGAATTTAGTTTGTTAGAAAGAATTTCGGATGATCTGAAATTTGTGGAAACCTTTTATATATGCATGCATGCTCGGCCTATGCGTCCTCACAAAACAAAAGATTGCCCAATATAGCAGGCCGTAGACAGTGGTGGTAACTAAGTTGCACTCAACAAACGTTTCTACACGATTTACGCGCGAGTTAGTGTACCTGCAGAAAACCACACAACATCACCTCACACAACCTATACAGGTGACGTAACTATATACAAAATAATGCATGGCTCTCCAAATCTCAAGTCACATCTCAACACCATCTCGCCTCCTCCTATAACACCCCCACAATCTACACGAGTCAAACTCGTTAATCGCCTGAGCCATGCATGTTACTTACCTTCTTACCTGGGCGTCGGTGCGTCGTTACAGAAAGTAAACAAGCAACTCCTATTACCACCTGATACTCTAATATCCTTATACTAGGGCTTTCGTTCCTCACTCGCAACGTGGTTAGCTTTTCGAAAATAGGCCATTTATATGCTGTACTGTCCCAACACGGCTCTGATGCCAGCTGTAGCGTTTCCGCTTTTCACAGGATCGAGTCGGAAGTGCTGATGAACAGACACAACAGTACAACACATAAAGGGCACAAATTTAAGTCTTAAAGTTATTACATTAGTCCAATTTAAAACATCGAGTAGCACAGCGGAAGTTCAACAACGATACAAAGTCCAAAACGAAAGGAACGACGGTACAACAAAGAGCACGCGCTCACGATACACGAATCCGCATCACAAGCCCGATGATGCGAACCCAGCTGGAGATCACTCCTCCAGCTCCTAGTGAACAGTCCAGCCCACAGGATGCTGTCCGTCCCACTGGCCACCTCACCAGACGAGTCGGGAACAAAGACGCTACCTGCATAAAACATTAAATAGCCAAACCCTGAGCAACTAATACTCAGCAAAGTCGCATGCGGCAACCGTCCGCGCTGTACACCACTGGAGCTGTACTAGATTCTACTCCTCCCGAGGAAGGGGTCTCCCGCCGTGGCCCCCCGCCCCAGACGTACAACCACGCAGAACGTTATCCTTCCTCTCCCAAGTACCATGATAGAAAGAGTATCCACCAGACATCCAGGGCGACACAGGCTACTAGGTTTACTAGGCCCATAAAACACTAGCATGTGATCAGTACGTTCAAGCTTGCTCAACGGGGCCAACAACGAACGGTCCTTAATCGACAAAGACGGGGCTACCACCGTGAAGGCCCAGCCTTCTCCAACCATCCTACACAAAACAATCCCCGTCCGGTCTGCAACAACCTAAATTCTGCTAGTACAATCCAGAGTAATTCCTACCATGCGAGTGGGACCTACCACTCGTCTTCTACCGATCACTAGCCACTAAGCCTAGCAGAGTCTAACGATATCCTAGAACCAACTACTACAAAATAGGACACAAAGGTAGGATAGGAAGGTCTTCCTAATGCAATTCTATGGTTTCACATCAACTCATAATAAACCTAATGCACAAATATTTCTAACCCTCAATCAAGTGATAAACCAAAAATGAAAACAAGGTAGGCATGCATCGGGGCTTGCCTGGCTCAGAAGCTACGCTAGCGGTGTCAGCGGTGTCAGTCTGCTGCTCCTCCTCCTGTGCCTCCTCCTCCGGCAGCTGGAAGTCCAGTGGCTCCGGAGTCGTCTCTGTCACTACACGTTATGACAAGGAAATAATGCAAGTTAGATGCAATAACATGATGCGAACCTGATTCATATTACTTAACGGGACGGTCGTTTATACTGTAAGTGCAAAAGATTAACTTTATTAATTACCTTTGTCTAAAGTATTTCCTTCATTGATTTCTTATTTAAGTTAATTACTTAAGCAACTTAATCTGATAAATTAGTTAATTTAATTTTGAAAATTGGTTTAGGTCCAGTGGCATTTTTTCATGGATCCACACCACTGAAAGTAATTTACTGTGAAATTTGACGATTTATGGGATTATATTTATTTATAACAATTTAAACAGTGCAGAAACGATAAATCATAAGAAAATAATTAAACAAGTTATGACAGTGGAAAAATGCTCTGTAGGTGTGTTAACAGATACTTTACAAGCATGCAACAGTTTGTGATTTACAGAGCAACAGAAAACAGAGAAAGTGCTTTTGGTGATTTGACAATTTTGTTGGATAGATCTGAGCACAAGGAAGCCAACAAAATTGGATTCGTATTTTTCTGATGTTTATTCGATTTATTATGCATTTTACAATTTTCTGCGATTTTCTAGGAATTTAACAAATTCGGAAAAGGATTGAAAATGGGCGGACCAATCAGATCTGGGCCACAAAGGCGACCACAGAGTCATGGCAGCACCAGATCCGGGCTGGCCACACCAGATTCGACCATTTGCGTGCAAAGACACATGCTGGGTCACAGAGTCGGCCACACGAGATCCCGCGTGGCCACACGTGATCCCGGCCGTGTGGCCAATGGTGCACTGGCCAGAGTCATCGCCGGAACGCGGTGGCGACCTCGCCGGAAAGGAGTTTCCGGCGGCCATTTGGACCACGATATGAACGAGAGGGGACGACGCGAGACGGCGAAGTCACCTAGAGCAACGGATGGACGCGGGGATGGCTGGAGGATGCTCGGCGACGAGCGGTGGCGGAAGGAAGAAGACCGGCGACGTCGCGGGGGCGGAGTGGAGCTCGGCGGCGGACGGGATCTGGACGGAGAGCTTCACAGCAACCCGGCGAAGCTTGGCGCGAGCACGGTTGTCGACGAGGAAGCCGGAAAGACGGATCTTGGCGACGAGGTACCTTGACGGTGAACGGCGGCGAAGGGAAAAACCTCAAATGCGACGGATCTACGGTGAAAGAAGGGAAATAAATGAGCGGGAAGATGCGTAAGAGAGCGCAGAACAGCAAGGTACACCACATTGACGACGAGGCTCACCGAAGAAGGAGAATGGCTCGGCTCGGCGGCGGAGCTGTGGCCGGGCTCGAGGAAGATGAGCTCGATTCGCGCTCCTCAGCCCAGGGCGAGAGCAATGGCGGCCATGGCGAGCTCGAGGATCACACGGCGAGGTGATTTGGAGAGCAGCTCGACCCGGAGGGGCCTCGCTGCGGCGGCGCGACGGCGAGGTGGAGCACGAGCTCGGCAATGGAGGTGGAAGGTGGCGGCGCGGCTTGGATAGGGTTAGGGTTTGGCGTGGGATGAGGCCGGGAAGGAGCGGGGTTGTTTTTTGTAGCAGTGCGGCGCAGTGACGAGCGGCGGGGAGGCGATGAGCGTGGCCCGGCGGTCGGCAGCGACGTGGCGGCGAGCTTTTGTTTTTCTACAAATTAAAGCCAGCAATGTTCTCTGAATTAATTGGGAATCTTCTCGTCCTCCAAAAATTATGAAACATTCTGGAGAGGAAGATAAGACATCCAGCTACAACTTCTCTTTTGCGTCCATCAGTTTGCAGCTACGGATTTTGAACTAAAATTCGGGGAACAGCAGGATTTGCACGGACTTCACTGAATTTTGAGAGGCCCTTCCAGCATTTGAAAAATTCTGGAAAATTCTCCAAAATTCTGTTTTCTGATAGGCTCTCTACAGAATTTTTCGTCAGAGCATGTTGTTATTGAAAAGTTCGAGTTGCTTCACAAGCATTGGTTTGACAATTATTTGGATTATTGATTTCTAATTTGAATTTGATTTGGTTTTCAGTTCTGTTCAGTTTGAGATGCTTGCCGAGGTTGGTTCACAGTGACACGGGGTATCACAAGATGGGGCCTCAGAAGGCATTTAGTCGTATGGAACAGTGCAGTTTTTTCTGGTGTCACCACAGATAAGCAAAGCTTCTCGATTAGCATTACTTTCACCTCAAGGCATAATATGGAATCCTGGAACCTTATCACCGTATATGGACCTTGTCAAGGTCCTAGAAGATTGGAGTTTGTCAACTGGTTGCTTAATCTGGACGAGGACAGTGATGAAAATTGTATCTTACTAGGTGATTTCAATTTCTATAGATCCTTGGAAAATAGAAACAGGCCTGGAGGTAATATGAGTGATATAGCAACTTTCAATAATATCATTGGTCATCTCGGCTTGATTGAATTACCACTCAAGGGAAGATCTTTTACATGGAGCAACATGCAATGTGTGCCTCTTATGCAACAAATTGATTGGTTTTTTACAAATGCATCATGGACATTACAGTATCCAGATACAATGGTCATACCACTTGCGAGAATTATTTCTGATCATGTGCCATGTCAAGTAAAAATTGGTACACATATACCAAAGGCAAATATCTTTAGATTTGAAAACTTTTGGGTGCTACAGCCAGATTTCAATGAAGTTGTGGAGCAGAATTGGTGCACTGAAAACAGAGGCCGAAATAGTGCTGCAACAGTCATTGCAAAATTCAAAAATCTTAGGAAAGGTTAAAAGGACTGGAGCAAGCAATTTTCGCAACTTAACAGAGCTATATCTAATTGCAATATTATAGTAGATACAATGGACAAGATTGAAGAGCTGAGACCCCTATTTGATACTGAGTGGAATTTCAGAGAAATTGTCAAGGCACACATGCAGAAACTGTTGCATTTCAGAAAATTATACTGGAAAAAGAGGTTCACCATGAGATGTGTTAAGTTGGGTGATGAAAACACTGAATTTTTCCATTCTATGGCAACAGAATCCTATAGAAGGAATGCAATTGCACAAATACAAACTGCAGATGGTAGAATGGTGACTGACCATGAGGAAAAGGCGGCCTTATTCTGGAATGCATTCAAGAATAGAATGGGCATATCTCAGCAAATAACAATGCTTTTTAACCTGGAGGACATAATGGACAGACATGAAGACTTGGATGAGCTGTGTGCACCTTTCAATAGAGAGGAAATAGATGAAGTGATCAAGCATATGCCCAATGATAAATCTCCAGGCCCGGATGGCTTTAATGGGAAATTCATGAAGCACTGTTGGCAGAAAATCAAGGAAGATTTTTACAAGTTGATTGATGAGTTTTACAGGCATGAAGTTGGTTTGGAAAGCATCAATTCTTCTTATATTACTCTTATCCAAAAAAGGACAATCCTGAAACTTGTAATGACTTCAGGCCTATTTCCCTATTAAATATATCATTGAAGCTCATTACAAAGCTGCTAGCTAATCGACTTCAGAGGGTAATTATGAAGGTAATTCATATAAATCAGTACGGATTTATAAAATCAAGGACCATACAAGATTGTTTGGCATGGTCATTTGAGTACCTACATCAGTGTCACCATTATAAGAGGCAAATTCTGCTACTAAAATTGGATTTTGAAAAGGCATTTGATACAGTGGAGCATCAAGCAATTATTCAGATCTTACAAGCTAAGGCTTTCCAGAAAAATGGAACAAATGGGTACTTGAAATTTTATCTTCTGGATCATCATCGGTTTTACTAAATGGTGTGCCTGGGAAGAAGTTCCATTGCAAAAGAGGTGTGAGGCAGGGAGACCCACTCTCTCCATTGTTATTTGTACTAGCAGCAGATTTATTGCAGAGCATTATCAATAAAGCATATAGGCAGGGATTACTCGGTACCCCCATTCCACAAGATTCAGAGGTGGACTTCCCCGTTATACAATACTAGCAAAGTTGCCCGTGCGTTGCTACGGGCATAAACATAACATGTTTACTTATGTAATGTGTGTATTAATCAATATATTTTTAACATCTAGAACTAGAAATGCAATAAAACCATAGAATATTGATCAATACTATGTAATTTTTAAACATTTAGAATTGAAACCATATTACCAAGCACGTCAACCTGAATTACAATAATCTAATGCTATATGTCAACAAAGAACTTCTCGCATCTTCGAAGTTAAAATCGTGGCAATTAGGTTACAACCTGTAGACTAAACTAAGGGAGTAGAGAAAATAAAAACAAGTACGCAAGCAATCTTGGAGAACTAAATAGTTTATAACAACATTTTTATTATCATTTTATATATTCAAAAAAAAAAACTCGACCTGCGGGGGGTATGACGGCCCCCGGGCATTTTGTTAAGAAGAAGACCTTCTCACGCAGGTCGAGAAAATCCCCGAACCCCCTCCCCAACCATACACAGGGACTCAGCTCATATTATGTATTCTAAAATGCTGATACATAGGCTCAACATGAGAGGAATGAACAAAAATATGAAAGAAAAGAGTACTACAACAAATCTGGTAGCTGCTTGTTCATGGAAATGGTGAGGCCTTACATACCTTCATGGAAAGCAGAAAAATCACAAATTGTGTATATTGTTATAAACCTTAAACTTCTTGGTATAATAAGATATGAAAAAATTCAATCGCTAATCACTAAAGCATCCATGGAGAATTTTGTAAATGCATGATGCTCTTCCTTGACAACACTGGAGCAATACATCAAAGGTATTTCTATGAAACAAATATGTCTATTTAGGACATACTTCCCAGACAGCAACTCAATGACCAGCATTAACTTCCTATCACTTTCAGTCCATAATGAAAAAGAATATAAGAATTTCAGATGTTCATCAATAAGGCTTGCAACACAATATGAGATTGAGTTCCGATACACCAAACTGTCATTCTGTCCAAAAACAAAACCTATACAAGAAAAAAAAGGAGCACCATTATCTGGATTGATATATTGTAAAGCTTTTCCAACAGACAAACTGAAGAGCTGCCATTGTGCTTGGTTCTGGGGAAATCCTAGAAACAAAATTCAGCACCATGTCAGAATTGCAATAAAGTTCAACATAATAAACCTCATTTACTATAACTGAATGACCGACTATGTCCATCCCTTTTGGATCAGGCTTCTTATTAACATTCTGAAACTCGTTCAACAAAGAAACTCTCAAATGCATTCGATGCTAAAATCCAAAAAAAAAAAAAAAATGGTGCTGTACAAAACTGGAATGGCTGCACAGAAACTGCCTCTCATTAAATTCTCCATT
Organism: Eragrostis nindensis; assembly: GCA_012490785.1. Classification (NCBI taxonomy): domain Eukaryota; kingdom Viridiplantae; phylum Streptophyta; class Magnoliopsida; order Poales; family Poaceae; genus Eragrostis; species Eragrostis nindensis. The sequence goes on along the minus strand of JAAXCT010003529.1, from coordinate 13,476 downwards.
TCATTATTGCACACTTATCAATGGCCAATGATCTATAAGAAGTGTCCTTGCAAGACTCATCTGTCAACGTAATCAAGACTGAAATTTACATTCTGTTCAAAGCTGACACTAAAGTTGAATTCTAAAATTAACTGCTACACATTGGCTCAATTTCACATTATTGAGGTTATAGCTGCATATCTTCTGAAAATTCAAATTGTTTTTACCATTGGACACTGGGCGCCAATTCGCGCTAAAATTGATCATTTCTGCTATCCAATTCAAACAATATGGAGTATTAGGCGTAAAAATTTGGATCTTCATAGAAGAAGAATAACTAACCCTGTCTTCTCATTGTGGCCAGTGATAGAATAAAAAAGCTAAGAGCCTTATTTTTCCAAAAATCCACTCCATCACATATAAGTGGGACAAAACATTGATCTGAATGAGGCTCCGAGCTAACCACTAATATCATTGATATAATAAGAAAATAAAGACATGCATCCTCTCTAATCATTACATGTTTGAACTGATAACTTGACACCTAACAAATTAATACAGGAGACTTCTGCATCCACAGATTCTCCACAGAATTGTCAAAATGTCTAAATTACTGTCACTACAAGGATAGCGGTCACTCAAGACAAAAATTTACTTCATTCAGCACTCTGTAGAGCTCATTTCTGTACACAACAAAGATGAGGCCTTGTGTGTTCTGAAAGTAGACAAAGATGAGACCTTGCATGTTCTGGAAGTAATGCCTCCACAAAATAGCCTGATCTGTTTCCAGACAACAGAAGGAAAATAAGACAATAGTTTGAAAAAAAGATGCCTAAATTTAGAAATAGAACAGAGAAAGGCAGCAACCATATATTTGTTAAGGCAAATAAGCAGGCAACAAATATGAGACCTTGCGTGTTCTGGAAGTAATGCCTCCACTATAGCCTGATCTGTTTCCAGACTACAGAAGGAAAATAAGACAATAGTTTGGAAAAAAGATGCCTAAATTTAGAAATAGAACAGAGAAAGGCAGCAACCATATATTTGTTAAGGCAAATAAGCAGGCAATAGATAAATATGCAATATAAAATAAAATGATTGACTCAGCAAGCATGAGCTCAATTAGAGAAAGATGGCCCATAATAGGAGCAGCAATGCCACAAGACTAAAATCAAGCGACAGCCTAAACATATACCTTAGCAAAAGAATTAGAGAAATACATTGACAAATCAAACAATATATAAAAGATAAAACGCTCCTCAGTAATACCAACAGCCCTGGCATTCATTTGATATACAAAGTGCTGAGCTCAGAATTATGGATTCAGCACAGAATTACTGAACCAACTGTAAGTCTGTAACACACGCCAGCACGAAAGAATCCTTTCTAGCAGCTAAGGCACGCGGCAAGACATGGCAGAAACTGCTTCATAAGCTGATATCCAAGCTGCTGCTCTAGCACTTGTTAAACCGAAAACAATAAGTGACTGCAGAGCTGTACTAACTCTAGCCAAAGAGACAATTATTCCAAAAACTTCACAAGTTCTTGCCATATAAATCAAACTTAGCAGCCATCCGAATTTTACTACCTGGTGAACTCTAACCTTCAACCTGAAACCAAAGAACAGAGCAGACCAAAAGCCAGATCTCTCACTTGCTACGAACTTATCCAACAAAAGCTTGATCTGCTAAAGCTATTTAAACTACATCTTGGTAACCGAAACAAAGCTGCCAGGCGGTGCATATAAACAGAGCATCGGTATCGGCATTTTGTAGAATAGCTAACGTGTGTTTACTTGGGAGAAATTCCTGTACAAACGGGAGATGGCAGGGAGAAGGGAAGGTCTGCTAGAGCTTACCTCAGGGATGGGGGTGACGCCTGAGGCGGGCTTGACGTCGGGAATCCGGGCCGTGGCAGCGTACTGCTCTTGGCGACCACCTTTAGTAGACGGCAGCCAAGGAAAGAACCTGGACGTCCTCGCGTTCCTGGCGCTCACTGCAATGTCTGCTAAAATATCACACTACTTTCTCATGGAAACCCTCTCCTTCCATGTCATACAAGAGTATATCGACTTGATTAGCGCTGGAAATTGTAAGGAAACTATTACCATCCTTGATGTCAAGGTTATATTCAGAGAGACATTCAGAGAGACAAACAAATCAAACCCACGGTGCCTCCTCCTTCCCTAACATTGCATCAATTTCATTGCTCATTTGAAAATAAGCATAATAAATCAGGAAGACAGGAATGCCTCATGAACCAATCAAGAAATCAGTAACAAACCAATCGAGACAAAAAGATCAGCAAGAAAACTTTAGTACACTGTATGCCAGTCAGCCCCTATCTCTCCCTATTCTGACCTGCTCATTTCTTCCTGATTTGAGGTAATCTGCTGCATTTGGTCCAGTGTACAGGTATTGAATTAGGTAGCTCCAAGCATTGATAAGATCATGAAGAAAGTTTTAGAAAAAAAATAATGCTCTTGGCTAGCTGAAATACCTTGAACAGTACATCCGATTTGCAGTATGTTTTATACCGGTAAAGCAACTATAAGAGACTGCACTTTAACAATAAAATTAAATAAAAGTGTCACATCTAAATCTGCAGACTACTTCCCACAATAGTACCAGCCAGCAGGAAACCATTTTAGTGATGAACTAAAACTTCTGTTGTCAAAAACAAAAACAAAACAATTGAAAAGAGGATGCTATAAGCCTGGGCAAAACCAAATATTTCACTTCAATGTCAGCCTACATCTAAGCATTTCTGACTATAAAAATCAATAACGACACATGAATCATTGTCAGACGGACTCGAAATAACTGCTTGTTCAGATTGAAATGGAAAAAAGACTGCACCTGTGAATTGGTCGCTCGCTAGTTGTTAAACAATATTCAGACCCGGAGCTGGATGAGTTTGTACGTGGCCTGTCATGGATGTACTTTGAGCTGTATCAATCAGAAAAAAAAAAGGTGAGACGAAGCAATGAATGCAAGGAATTGAATTTCAATTTTAAAATAACATGACTGCAACCAAACCTGGAGGGCGATGGCTATCAACTGGCGGAGATACCATATTCAGATCGATTTCATAGCCAGATGCCATCGATTCCCCATCTGGAGGTCCTCGCCGGCGGTGATGTTGCGCAGTGGCCGGTCGGCCCGGTCCTTGCCTTCGCTGGAGCAGGGCACGGGTGGCCACCTTGCCCTGCGGCAGCCCGTTCGAGCGCAGCCAGTCGAAGAACCCATCAGGGCGCGTCAGCGGCGGTGGGCCCGGCCGCGAGGGTTGGCGGCACGCGAGCGCCGGGAGAGGAGGGGAGGCGGAGGCGAGTTAGGTTGGGGAGGGGAGGCGAGTTAGGTTGGGGAGGGGAGGCGAGTGGACGTGCGAGCGGGCGGTATGGAGCCACGTGCGGACGACGGAGAGGCCGGCGACCTCAGCGGCGAGCGTCGCGTCCCGCCTTGGCTGCTGCGTTTGCTCGGGGGAGAGGATGAGAGTGCGGCTCCGGGTTCACGGTGGAGATGCGCTTCGAGCCAGGGCAGGGACGGGGACGGGGGCTCGGAGAGGAGACGGCTCCGGCCAGTCGGATCTCAGTCAGAAAAGGAGGTGGAAGCGCACCGCTCGTGGGAAGGTGGGGAGGGGGACGGGAGGCAGGAGCGAGGAGCGGCGCCGTGGAGGCGCGCTGCAATGGCGAGGACGGGATGGGCAGGGAGCGAGGGGCCTGTTTGAAAGCCTCCAGATTTTGTGAATCTAAAAGCCGGAAGCTGGGCTGCTTCCAAACGGGCCAGCTTCTATGGCAGCTTCTGGAATCTGGAGCCAAAGATTTCAAAATCTCAGAAGCTGGCGTCGGGGTGCTTCCAGCAGCTATTGGTTGACCAGCAGTAGAAAAAACAACAGCTGGGCCCACGTTTGCTTGGAAACTAACTGCTGGTAGCTGGTATCCAAACAGCACCAGCAGATTTTTGGGAAAAGCTAGCTTTTGAAATCCATTCAAAAAACCAGAGTTCTGTAAAGCACTTCTAACTCCCAAACGGGGCCGAGGAGCGGCGGCGGCGGCGACGGCGACGGGCGGAGCGAGGGAGCCGCGCCTGCGCCTTTTTTTTCCAATCGGGGTGGGAGGCGTCGCGTATGTGGGGTGGGCCCCACCTGTCGGCGCCCTTTTTTTTCCGGTGAGAGAAGGCTGGCTGCGACGCACGTGAAACTCTCAGAAGAGAAATAATAAGGAGTAGAGATGCAGACGATACATTATTGGTGATGCAAGGAAGCTCAAGACAATTAATTTTTCTCAAAAGCATTTTGATTTCTTTTGCTGAAGCTACAGGTTTAAAAGTCAATTATAGCAAATCTTGTATGATCCCAACCAATGTAGCAGGAGAGAAGATCAACCATTTAGCTGCAACCTTGGCTGCTAAGTGGGTTCCCCACCATTTACTTATCTTGGATTGCCATTGGGTACAACTAAACCACTGGTCAGGCATTATGAGCCGATAATTAGCAGGATTCAAAAAGTGCTGACTGCGAGCTCAAGATTCTTATATTACTCTGGAAAATTGCAGTTGATTAAAATCTGTTCTAACATCAATTCCAGTTTATGGCATGTGTACTCTCAAATTGCCAGAAGAAGTTATAGACAGTACTGAGCAAATACTAAAACAGTGTCTATGGAGAGGTAACAACAGAGAAAAGAAAAGTGGAAATCTAGCAGCTTGGGAGCAAGTCATATTGCCGAAGGATAAAGGTGGATGTGGAGTCAAAGATCTCAGAGTACATGATAAAGCTCTACTCATGAAGCATTTAGATAAATTCTACAATAAAAAGGACATCCCATGGGTAAAGCTAATTTGGTCGAAGTACTATACAGACAAAGTGCCACATCACACAAATGAAGTTGGTTCATTCTGGTGGAAGGATGTTCTAAGGCTGAAGACAATCTATAAAGAAATTGCCAAATGCAATATTGGAAAGGGAGACATAATATCTCTTTGGCATGACCTGATCAGTGAAGAAGTTTTTTCAGTCAAATATTCCAAGTTATACTCATTTTCAATAGATAAGTATGGCTCTTTCTCAAAAGCAATGGAGGCAGAAAGTTTTGAAGAACTGTTTCACTTGCCACTCTCCCAACAAGCTATGAAGAACTCCTTGATTTACAGGAAGATATTACAGTGATGGATATAAATCATGAGAATATTGATGTCTGGAGCTACACTTGGGGAACTGTTTACACAGCCAACAGATCATATAATCATCACTTTAATGGTATGACTTGCTCTCCTCTGTTTCTGTGGAACTGGAAAAGTAAGTGTATGCCGAAGATCAAATTTTTTGTATGGCTAATTCTCAAGGACAGGGTTAACACAAGAAATATGATTAGAAGAAGAAATCAGTTTCTCGAATCGGGTTATAATTGTGTTCTATGCAATAGAGGCACAGAAGAGACCCTATTTCATCTGTTCTTTGAATGCACGTTTACTGTGAATTGCTGGTTCAGTCTTGGATTTATATGGGATAAAGAGAAAGATGTCTATTTAAATATTACAATGGCCAAGCAAAATTTTCAATACCAGTTCTTCATGGAAATTTTTTCGGTAGCTGCATGGACTTTATGGAAGCAGAGAAATGATAAAATCTTTGACAACAAACAGCCTAGTGTTGCAAGTTGGAAAAGAATGTTTCGAGAAGAAGTCATTCTCCATCTGTACAGAATCAAAGAAGAACATCACCAAGCTATCAGAGCATGGTTAGACTTGATCTAGCATAGATGTTTTAACTGAATCAGCCCTATGGCGCTGTTGTATGTTTGTTTTTTTCCTTTCTGTACCAGTAGTGTAGCGTAGTAATGATAGTTAGATCCTCCCCTCGCCTCTCCTGTTTTCTTTGCTTTTGTACATTGGTCTGATAATATAAAAAGGCAGGTGCTGTGGGGAACTCCCCTACAGTTTTTCGTCAAAAAAAAAAAGGAGGAGAAGTTCAAGTTTCAACCTCGAAAAGAAGTATGCTCAATGATCGAAGTCACTATGGGCAAGCCAGAAACCCGTGCCAAAGTCCGAGAAGCCACCAAACCCCTCTGAAGATTGAAACAGGTGTGGCAACTGAAGGCGCAACCTTCCACATCCTCCTCTCCAGGAGTGGAGACCGCGCCACCAAGCTAAACCCGATGGAGAAGTCTTAGCTCGTCGGACTTTAAATGACGAAGCCCTGGCCGACAGGATAACCGGCATTATCCTTACTCTTTTTATTTTGCTTCTTTTTGAATTCTTCGACCACCATCTGCATTTGAAATTTTTTCCAAACCTCCATGCATATTTTATTTCCTCTCAAAAATTATTTGAATTCTCCGCCAGCATGTTTGCTTTTTCCCTCGCCATGCATATAAATTTCAAAATAAAAAATTCTTATGTCTATAATTGTCACACCTATGGTGAGAGAATTTTGGACAACACTGTACCCCTACATGAAACCCAAAAAATATTTTGTGCATGCTGGAAATTTTTTTGACATGTGTTTCTTCGAGATTGATTTTTCGAATAAAGATTTTGAATCGAGGCAATTTTTATTTGGAAATCTTTTGAGCAATCAATTTCATGACGGAGCGGGGCCAAGCCGAACTTTCAGCTTACTTTCGCCATATGGGGTTCAATCCTCAAACAGGACCCGTGAGCAAGAACAAGCTTGGGGAAATGCCATACCCCCACTAAGGTATCATGTATCGCAACTTGTTCTTTTATTTATTTGTTTTTGCACCTCTTATAAAAAAAGACAAAAAAATAATAAACTAAAAACAAAATAAAAATGGCAAAACTAAAAAAGAACAAAAAAATAGTCTTGTAGTGTGTTTAGTTTTTCTTATGCGAGTAAGAGTGTCTAGTTTTTCACAACTTAGTACTCTCCCAGTTTTGAGACTTTTGGCTTACATACTTACCGAGAACTTGAAACTTGTGGGTTGCATAGTGCTTGATCTAAGTTGTTGTGAGACATAATATGGTACAAAAGGGTTGCTATGATCTTGTTCAAAGTAAGACTTGACTTCGGAGTTTTATTTACAAAATGCTAAAAGGAATAAAGTTCCTCAATGATCAAAATTCCTACCAAAGCCATATGTCGTTCTTACATCGCAAAACCCTACACATATGCTGCTTGTCATTGCATTGAGCTTTATCAAAATTGTGTGACCTAGTGAGAAGCTTGTCATATCTCATGATCAAGATCACGTACACTCCAACTTGCATGCTAAACTTCTACAGTGGAAGTTAAGCAATACCGTCATTCATTCACCAAAATAATATTCACATATCATTGTTCCTTTCTCTCTCAAAAAAATATCATTGGAGGCATGGCTATGCAAAAGAAAGAATAATCCCTGCTCATATAAAGTAGAGCATGATAAAAAAAGAAAAAAAAAAGAAAGAATGATGAGAAAAAGAAAAAGAAAGAAAATAAGCATGTCCTCCTCAAAAATCAAAAAAAAAAAAGAGAGAGAGGAGAAGAAACATAAAAAGGAGTATCACTTTCACCTCACACCACCATCACACATGCATACTTGATCAAGGTGTATGACTTGCATTCTCCATGGATCCACTCTTTTGGTTCAGCAATATGCGTGATGCAAGTATGCCTCATATCATCTCTACCTCGAGCTCCACATACAAACCTGTATAAGTAGGATGAAAGAGGCAACACAATGCCTTGGTGAGGAATATACACATTGAGCGATTCAAGAGCATCATTTGAGGGAACTTTTGTTTTATTTCAAAAATCTATCAAAACCTCCGGAAAATAAAAGTCAACATAGAACAAGTGAATGGTGCTCTGTTATAAACGTTCTATCTCTCAACTGCCCAATACAAAGAGAAAAGCCATAGGCCCCATGATAAGTAAGGGAAGGGTGAGTTACCATGCCAACTTTTTCAATCCAAAGAAGAGTATTTTGTTGTGTACATGGTACTTATGAGATATGGAACATCGTAGCAACTCCTGATCAAAACCTAAAGCCTCACTCTTGCTCGAGACGAGCAAGGGGAAAAGCTTGGTGGAGTTTGTTGACGGTCGTTTATAGCATGATTTCGACCATCACATAGCTCAATAAATAAGGAAGAACTAGCATTCCTTATAAGCATTTATTTAAGAATAATCTATTTCCACGTATACCTCTATATTTAGGTGCAGGTGGGAAAATAGGGAATACGGGTGCACTCATGCCCCAAAGCAACAAAACAAAACTTCCGTAAAATGACGATCACTGCGGGAATCCAAATCCAAGACAAAAGGCCAAATTCAACTCAATCTTAACAACTGAAGGCCATAGCACCTGGATCAGAAGCCCAGAGGTCGAGGGGAAGCCATCAGACGAAGCCCAGCCCAGGAGGGGCCAGGCCTACGTCGGCCGACGCTACTAGGCCCGTCGGCCAACGTGGCAGGGAGGCCCTCCTGGCCCAGCTTCCTATGGCGGTTTGCCACCGACGTCCTGAGGTCGGTTCCACCTGCAATCAATGCCACCGACCTAAGGAACCGCCTCAACTCCACCAACTTATCAAGCCTATATAAGGAGGGGTACCTGTTGGTCGTTTGTAACGCACCTAATTTATATACCGCAAGTGGACGGTGTACGTTGTAGCTTTTTCCCCCAGAAGAGTATTCCAAGGTTTATATCGAATCCACAGAGACCAATGGGAATTAAGCAGAATTGTCAGTAAAAGAGTTAGCCAGGCTTTCTAGTGAGCGTGAGCGTGAGTTTTGGGAGAATTGGGGGATGTGCCGATCGGCACAGATGATGTGCCGGTCGGCACAGAGGCTGAATCGTCCGAGTGTTGCTTGAACAGCCTAAGGAACCTGATTAAATCACTGGGTAAGTTAGCCAAAGTCTGCTAGTTGAGATCGTAACCAAAAAGCCTAATCAAATAGCATCATAAACGGATTTACTTGATTATTGAGAACCGAAGATCGGTAGGAAGAAACCCCTTTCCGTTGAGCCCTGTCACGACCAATCCTTCGTAATCGGTGGCCGCTTCCCACTCTACACACCATCTCAAGGATCTCGCATATTCCAGCGCGTTGAGGTACAGAGACAATATGCAATTATGGCGCATTACAAGATCCCGATACTACCTTAACCACAATGGAGATAGTGAGAGATTGAATCTCCCACCTCTTATTGCCACCACAATTAAGATAACATCTAATACTTAGTCGTCACTAAGCGTAGGAACAAGTGCATGTAAAGACCATAAAATCCAGGCAAACAATAATCAAAACCATTCATCCACATATTCAATCATACTTTGATAATACGTAGTACAAGATACATCACCATCTAGTAGGCCTACCTTGATGGATCACCTCTTAGCACCAGCGGTTCTTGATCTAACAACTAGAGAACATGAAGAACGGGGCAAGCCCCGGTGGCTCTAACTTACTAGCTGTGTTGTCCCTCTGGCGGCGGATCCCGAAACCCTAGGGTTTCTACAAGTTTATATAGGGCTGTGCTTCGAGAAGGAAAAGGATCTCGGGAAGAGAGTCCTTGTGCCGATCGGCACAGAGGCCGTGCCGATCGGCACACCTCGTGTCCAACTCGGTCTCTTTTCTAAGTCGGTTCCAAAGTCCTAGGTAGCTTCCATGCGGGCCTTCCAATCAGTTTTCTTCGAGATCAAGTCTTGCATTGCTCTTTCAAATCTTCGAATATCTTTTATCTCTTCGTGACGATTATCTCCAAAGATTGGTTCGGATGACTTCCTTCTAGAATCCACTGAACGGTGGGCCAGCCTCGATGGCCCTGAAGTCCCTTGTACCGATCGGCACAGTGTGCCTTTTCTGCTGCTTTTCTTCTCTTCAGGTCCAGATCAGCCACAATGTCCAGAATATCGTCCTTTTCATCTGTTTCTGCAATAAATCTCCAGAACAGTATATACAAAAAAATGGTGCTATTGTTAAGGGTTAATGGCCTATAATGATGACATTTATGCTCTAAATGAGGCGCAGTTGGCATATAATATGGTATGCTAGAAATCGCCAACAGCACCCCCACACTTAAACCTTTACTCGTCCCGAGGAAAGTCAAAAAAGAAAATCAACTTGCATATAGTCACATCAATCATAAAAGTATTTCAAATCTACACGAGCTGAGCATTTAGTCATTGTGAGATCAAGTCAATTTAGTATTCAGCAACTATGTTCAACATATGAGTATTGAGCATGAAAGAGTATTTCCCAAAGCAAATCTTGAAAATATTCAACTTGATAAACATGACTTTTCCACTTGTGTAAATCACTAAAAGGGTATTGTGAGCAAAAGAACCATCCTTCTCAAACAATCAAATGAACAACTCAACTTCGATCACTCGCCTAAAAATCTACTTTATTGATATTTATGTGTAAGGCAGTATGAGTAGCTCGGTAAGGAAATTCAAGGAGAAATAGACATAAATCAACAACATATTGCAAAGTTAAGAAATAACTCTAATTGGTTTTACTGAGACTTGTCAAAAAGGTCATTAGGAATTGAATTTTGAGAAAGAAACTCACACCTTTAGAATAGTGGACATGTACAAAGCAATTGATTGTGTACATGGTTGGAAAAGAAATTCATGGCTACTATTTGATGATAGGAATTCAAGGGAATTCACTCTTCCCCCACACTTAAATTTTTGCTAGTCCCGAGCAAAACTGCGCAAGGTACAGACTTGTTTTCTCTTCTTTTTTTTTTCTTTTTCTTCTTTCTTTTTTTTTTTTTCTTTTTTCTTCTTCTCTTTTCTCTCTATGCCGGTCGGCACAACTGCGTGCCGGTCGGCACAGCGTCTGTACCTGCCTATTTGATCTGGAATTTCCATCTGAACAGTTATGTCAGATTTGTAGCCAAGAATACAGTAGGATGTGGTCAAGGATTGGTATTCGAATCAAGAAATTTGGTTCTCAAGTATCGGATACTTGGCGAATTATGCATAATTCTAATGCGGTAATTTGCATAGCTCAAGTGGAAATAAGGCTAGAAAATCAACACGATACGCAAAAGACATGGCCAGTTTCTCAAGTCTCATACCCGAAGAATTAAATCCTAACCGAGCTCAATTATCAATCATAGTCTCTACTAATCAAAGGCTTTAATTTAAGTTGCATATATTTGGCATTGGTAGGCGTAATCGAATGATTCAGAGTGATTCTAAAGCTCACAATAAGAATATTTGAATTTTTATAAGGAAATGGTACTAAGTCATGCCATCCAAATTGATCTTATTGTTACACCTTGCATGGGAATTTTGAAACGAACTACGCCACATGTGAAGTATTTGCCGAATACATTATAGTGAAAGTTCGAAATTTTATTTATGCTCAACATCGCTCGATTATCATTAACACTTCCCAAGATAGACATACATACTCGCATCATTTTTCAAATAAAGCATAGAGATCATCATCATATTGGATTTGAAAGCTCGAACTACATGATGATGTATCAGACTAAACACACTATTAGCACACTTGCATAAATAAAAGCACACAAACAAACTAAACACACCCGATACATGGTTTCCCAACCCGCTCACACACACATAAGCAAAGAAATAAAAGGAAATGCGAAAGGGAAAGAAAAACGCAAACCGGGAACCGATACAAGTTGTGCCGTGCACAACACACTACCCATCGAATGGAGGTGGCTGCGTGTAATCGAAGCCGTAGTATGCCGCCTCCAATCTCGCGAACTCATCAATCATCGCGTCGGTGTTGCTCCGCATCTCACCCGCCAAGTTGTCAATGCGCTCAACGTATTGCACGTTGTTGTCGATGTATTGATGCATAGGGGCAAAGTTTGCCCCCGGAGGACCTGCAGGAGCATAGTAGGGTGCCCCCTGGAAGTACTGAGGGTAGACAGGGGCATTCCGTAATACCTTGCGTTTGTGCCGACCGGCACATAACCTGTGCCGACCGGCGCAAAGCCGGTGCCGGTCGGCACGTGCGCCTCCTGCGTCGGTTGGCTGGGCGCAGCTGCTGTTGCGTCCCAGCTGTTCCAATCAGCTGCTGCGCTCGCCGAAGACTGCCCGACGACCTCCTTCCTTCCTCGCTTGGTCTTCGTCACCTTGTGTTGCTCGCGGAGGTCGGCCTCGAGCCAATTCCCTCCATCGATCTTGTTCGGGAGGAAGAGGGCGAGCTCGGGGCAGGGAAGTTTGATGTTGGTGCCGCAGACGTAGTAGCCGAGCTTGGCACTCCCCGTGATGGTCTTCCCGCGCACCATGGACTCGTCGATGAGCGCCGGCCTCACCCAACAATCGTCCTTCATCATGAGGTTGCCGTCGGTGACCTTGAAGACGATTGTTTGGAGGTTGCCTCCAAAAGCTAGCTTCGCCTTAGGGTTGGCCCTTTGGCTAAACCAACTCCCCACCATCAACACGATGGGGTTGCACTTGGACGGACTCGCGATGGCGTTGTAGAGCCAACGCAAGTCCGTGTCGGAGATGTTCGTGATGTCGAGGCGGCCGGTGGTGCGTGCGGCCATCCACCGGTGAAGGATTTGAATCGTGGAGTTCTTGATGTGCCCCCTCTTGCGCTCTTCCGCGTCGGCGATGCAGCGCCAAAACGCGTCGAGCTGCTCCGTAGTCGCCGCGCCGTATATGGGAGCCTCCCCATCGAAACCGAGAGCATCGGAGAGAACCCCGATCTCGATGGAGTAAGGGCTCATCCCGCACACGGAACTTGATCTCCTCGTCTCCTTGCTCGTTCGTCTTGCGGCGCATGGTGGTGATGAACTCGGTGATGAGCTCGATGTCGAAGCTGCTCACTTGGTCGTGGAGGGTCTCCCACCCAAGGTTGATGAGGCATTGTCGGAGGTCCGACCACACCCCGACCTTGGTGAGGAACTCCTCATCCATATCGATGTTGGAGACGATGCGGCCGCGGATGTTGGTGTAGATGTACTCCTCCTCCAAGCTCGTGAGGGTGAATCCCTCCCGAACCGCGCGCGGCACATATGCCGGCGTGCTTGACTCGGCTTCCGCCGACGGTCCGCCCACCGCGGCGGCGGCGGCGGCGGCGGTTGCGCTCCTTGTGCGTGGCCTCGGTCCTCGAGGAATGCCGGAGTCGCGGTGGGTGATGTAGAAGTCGTCCCGCCCTCGCGGCGGTGTCATCTCGACGGAGAGCTCGGGCTATCATAGCCCACCGAACTTGCCCCAGCAGCGTGGTGAAGGAGCCGGGAGTCGCTGCCGGAGTTGTTGCTGCGCGGAGTTGTTGCCCCCAGACTGCTGCGATCCGTCGGAGCTGAACCCCCGGCGAATCCTCTTGCCGGCGCTCTTGAGCGTGGATCCGAGCCCCTTCATTTCCTGCGAAAACGGAAGCGAATGCGCGAATTGAGGAAGTGGAGGAGTGGAGAGGTTTACCAGGAAGTGTGGCGAAAATGGAGGAGGTAGTGCCCCCTCTATACCTCTCCAAGGCGTAGGAACCCGCTGCCGGTTCAAATTCCCCGGGCGCGCCGGTCGGCACAGTGCCGTGCGACCGGCACGATTCAAATTTTCGCGG
>JAAXCT010003528.1:0-32054 GCA_012490785.1 Eragrostis nindensis | reverse complement strand
AACAAGGGCCTGAAGACGACGAGTTCCCTTCTCCTGGGGAGATTGATAGTTCGGGCGGCGAGCGGGCGGCAGCGCCGTCGTGCTCGTTCACCGGCGCCGGAAGTGCAGCATGGCGGCGCTCGAGGTGCTCCGACGACGGGCAACGTTCAACAACAAGTAGGGGCCAGCCGCCTCCGGGTGCGCCACGAGGCGACCGCTGTTGAGGCGTGCGACGCCTCACCTGAACCGAGGCCCTCTCATTTGGCGGCCATTGATGATCCAGCAGCGCAAGCGTCTCCCGAGTCCCAAGACATGCATGCAATTCAAATTCTCCCGTGAGCCCTGTTAATCCCAAGGAAGACGTGCCTTCATTTGCTTCTCCAACGCTCGTACGTTTTGAGCATGAGCGAGCAATAATCGAAGAGATAACAATTGATGAAAGACAGCAGCAGCTTCACCCGAGGAGGCGGCAGTAATTAGCAAGCAGGATCTCCCTCTGTTCCACCTTTGCTGTGAGGTGCACGAGGTGGGCTGACCTTAACCTGCTCCGGGTTTTCTTCATGAGGTTTCATCAAACCGGCCGGACCAGCAGGCCAGCCCACTTGACGGCCCATTACCAGAGGCGGCTCTTATACTGGAGGATTCAAACATTCAAACTGATCCGGGTCCTCTCCGGTATGGGAGTTCGTGATGCCTCTCCACTGCTGATAATATATCCCTCGACACTCCCGTGCTAGCAGCCCTGCGCGCCTCGCCGGAGATGCAAGCCAGAGAGCACTCCCCTACGGCTGAACGGGGAGCGCCTCTCATCACAGAAGAGCCTATCACGCCAGAGACTGTTCTGAAGACATATTTGCGCAGGCGCCATAGTCAAGAAAGAAGAAACCAAGCAGAGAAGGGTACTTTGTTGGCCGCTGTGGGCTCCGCTTTCAGCTCCAGAGAGTTGCAGCCTCGGCGGATAATGTGGACGTCGCAGCGACGGCCGTGGCACCGCTTCTTGTTCAACCCGAACCGGAACGATTGATGACATGGTCGTGGCTCCGTCTGCTCTGACTTCATCCCCTTCGGCAAATGCTCGCACGGCGTTCATCAGCGCTATTTCGACATCCACGACGAGTGTGCTACCTACGCCGAGTCACTCTCAAGCCAAGTTGAAGAGCCCGCATGCCATCAGCACCTCCTCGCCGTAGCCGCCGTCTCGCCGGCGTGGAAGTTGAGTTCTCCTTGGATCCCGAACCTGCTCGCTGCAAGAAAACGTGTTATGCGTACCCTGGATGTGATCGGGGAAAATGAGGGCATTCATGATTCCGCCTTGGAGGAGTACACGAAAGCTCTTCTCTCAGCCATTGTCAGAAGAACACTTGTTCGCTCTGGCTGCTTGTTTGGATGGCGTTCACCTGATGAGCTTCCTCGGAACAGCAGCGCGGCAGCTGTAGAAGTGTAACTGCGTATGCTCTTCTTTGTATTTCTGTGGTCGCTCTATTCTCGACTCATGGATCCAAAAAAATTCTGATTTGGAATGTACGGGGCTTAACTCCCGTAGTAGGCAGGATGCTGTTCGTACCTTGGTCGATTCCGCCCGTGTTGATGTAGTCTGTTTGCAAGAAACGAAGATGGAAGTTATATCGCAGCGGCTTGTAACCTCAATGCTTGGTGCGGCTTTCACGGATTTCTTCTTCTTACCTTCAGTCGGGGCCAGCGGTGGAATTCTCGTGACATGGAAGCGGGACATTCGGGCGACAGGCCAGAACAGGATTGATAATCATTGTGTCTCGGTGCAATTCCTCTCTACTCCGGCGAACCTTGGTGGCTTACCTGTGTGTATGGCCCCAAGGAAATGACAGAAAAGTGGAGTTCTTGCAAGAGATACGTGATATCAGACTTGCGTGTCAGGGCCATGGTCTTTGGTCGGGGATTTCAATCTATATATAAAGAAGAAGACAAGAGCAATGTAATTTCAACCGCGCCATGATGGGTCGGTTTCGACGCCTTATCAACGATCTCGCACTTAAAGAAATCCCGCTGCATGGCCGCAAGTTCACTTGGACAAATAATCAAGTGTCAGTCAAGTTGGATCGAGTGTTATGTTCAGTGGATTGGGAGGCTATGTTCCCTAATGTTTGCTTCAATCCGCAGCGTCGGATGATTCCGATCACTGTCCATTGCTTTGGGAACAAACGATATCCAACCGGGCAAACGACGTTTTCATTTTGAAGCTTTTTGGCCCAAGCTGGATGGTTTTTTGGAAGCAGTGCAATCAGCATGGGATTCGGTACAGGGTGGTCCGTGTCCATTTGATACTCTCTCACGTAAGCTACAGGCAACATCCAGAGAGCTTCAAAGTTGGAGCCAAAGAATGTAGGTCATGTAAAGACGCAGCTTGCATGGCTAGAGAAGTTTTACATCAGCTGGAAATGCACAGGACAGTCGGGTGCTCTCGTACGAGGAAATAGAGCTGCGCAATTATCTCAAGAAACATTCCTTGGCACTGTCGTCGCTACTGAGGACCATAGCTCGGTTGCGTTCTAGGATTAGCTGGGTCAGCGATGGGGATGCCAACACTGCCCTCTTCCACGCTCAATCCCGCTATCGATCAGTCGCAAGAAATTTTGTAGCACAGTTGTGGAAGATGGACAAGTTCATACGGACTAGCGCGCAAAGCTGAGATCATGGACAATTTTTATAACAACTTGTTGGGTCAGAATGTCGCACGTGAGCACACCATCAACCTGGAAGCTCTAGAGTTTCCTTCTCATGATCTATCTCAGCTCGACACTCCTTTCTCGGAAGAAGAAGTCTTCAATACTATCAAGCTGCTGCCACAGGATAAAGCCCCCGGGCCGGATGGATTCACGGGTCGGTTCTATCGGGTATGTTGGCCTATCATTAAGAAGGAAATCATGGAAGCTATATCGGCTGTTTGGAGCAGAAAACTTATCAATTTTGGCATTCTAAATTCAGCATTTATCACTCTGATACCCAAGGTCGATGGTGCCAATAATGCCAAGGATTTTCGTCCCATAAGTCTTGTTCATAGTTTTGCAAAACTGGTTACAAACTAATGGCAAATCGGCTAGCTGGACGGCTTCAGGAGATGGTCTCCCCCAATCAAAGCGCTTTTATCAAGGGAAGGTTCATCCAAGACAACTTTATGCTTGTACAACAGACAGCACGTTTCTTGCATCAACAGAAGCACCTCGGTTCCTCCTCAAACTGGATATATCTAAAGCGTTTGATTCGGTTTCTTGGCCTTTTCTGATTGAGGTGCTTAGACATTTGGGTTTCGGTCAGATATGGTGTGACATCATAAGTGGGCTGTTGAGGACATCATCAACTCGAGTGCTTCTTAATGGATCGCCCGGTGAGCTCATCACCACAGGCGAGGGCTTCGGCAAGGAGATCCCCTCTCTCCCATGCTTTTCATCCTTGTCATGGATGTGCTGGGTCACATGGTTTCCAAGCATCTGATCACGGTCTACTCCAGCCACTATCTTCTAGAGCATTACAACACAGGATATCTATCTATGCGGATGATGTAGTAATGTTTCTCAAACCAGAGGCAAGTGATATTGAAATTACCATGGATATCTTACAGTTATTTGGGAAGCTTCGGGTCTAAAAACGAATGTTCAGAAAAGCAGTGCCTATCCTATTCAGTGCCGTGAAGAAGACCTGGAGGTAATCCAAAGCAATTTACCATGTGCAGTTTCAGAATTCCCTTGTCGCTATCTTGGTCTGCCCTTGTCTTTGAGAAGAAGCTCACTAAAAATCAAATTCAAGCAACTATTGATCGACTAGCTGACCTCTTCCTGGGTGGAAGTCGGAGCTCATGAATAGAGCAGGTCGTACGGTTCATGTTCAGTATGTAATGACAGCAATGCTTATTTATTTGGTGATGGCTATGGACTTACCGCAGTGGGCTCTCAAAGCTATTGACAAAATCAGACGAGGATACCTCTGGAGAGGAAGGAAGAGGCAAAAGGCGGCCATTGTTTAGTGGCTTGGGGGAAAGTAGCACGACCCAAGGAACTTGGAGGATGGGAATTTCTGACTTAAAAAATCTTGGATGGGCCTGCGGGTGCGTTGGTTATGGCTGCAGAAGACCGATCCTCATCGTCCTTGGATATGTTTCAAATACAAGTTCCTAATCAGGTTCGTTCTCTTTTTGCGGTGGCCATGTCAACAGAGGTCGGCGATGGAACTAAGACTCTCTTTTGGGAAGAACGCTGGTTACACGGGCAGCGCATAGTTGATGTGCTCCTCAACTTTACGCGGTAGTCGCTAAGACGAACACCAAGAAAAGAACTGTAGCAGAAGCGCTTAATGAGCACCTATGGCTGCGGGAATGCAAGAGGGGCCTCCACTGTTGGCGAGCTGAATAGAGTTCTTCGCTCTTTGGGATGTCATTCGCAGTTTTGCGCTGCAACTGAAGCTGAAGATAGACATTATTGGAGACTCTGTTCGTCGGGGCCAATACTCAGCCAAATCTGCCTACTCTCACTGTTCTTGGGATCAACTCAGTTTGGACAGTGGGAACGCACCTGGCAGACTTGGGCACCTGGAAAATGCAAGTTTTCTTGTGGCTCGTGGCGCACGACAGGTGCTGGACTGCGGACAGGTTAGCGCGCCGAGGCCTGGATCATCCGGAGAAGTGCGTCCTGTGTGATCAGAACAGGAGACGATCAACCATCTCCTAGTAGCCTGCCCCTTCTTCCGGCAATTTTGGTTTACGGCACTATCCTTCTTTGGCCTACAGGCAGTAACACTCAACCAACAGACATGGCATTGACGTTTGGTGGGAAACGGCGTGGCAAGCCGTTCCGGAGCAGCAGAGGCATGGTTTTCAACTCTTTGGTCGCGCTTGGAGCTTGGACCATTTGGACACACCGCAATGGGTGCGTGTTCGAAGGGCTGTCTCCAAGCTTACCTCGGGCAATCATGGCGGCACACGATGAAAGACGCATTTGGGAGATGGCTGGGGCACGAGGCCTGACCTCCCTGTCATCGTCGACTATGGGTGCAGGCCTGTAGTATGGAGTGTAGCGTGTGGTCGTTTGTCCTTTAAAACAGGCGCGAATGTAATCTTAAAAAGGGTGGCGTGTGTGTGTTGTATGGGTTCTTGTCCCAAATTTCTTCTTAATATAATGAAGCGCAGCTCTCCTGCGTTTTCGAGAAAAAAAAAAACTTGATAATCAAAGAAAAGATCGATGTTGAATGGATTCACCCATATGACAAAAGCAACATTGTACGCTTCATCCCACTATCGTTTTGCAAGATTACCGTTTGTAAGAACTATGCCTTTAATTAAGAACAAAATCAAAATTTTTATTTTAAGGGGCATCATCAGTTCCATATGGCGTGGCTGTGTTGGTATAACTTTGACACTGCTAATGCTTGATACATAGACGTACTGTGAACTTTCCGTTTTGTTCCATCTAAAAGTGTCCTTTTGATCTGGAAGTTGGGTATTCATGACTTTTAGCTACACCTGATGCCACACTATTAAGTTATTTCGAACTAGAGATCTTCTAAAAGGCAACATTTAGAGGGTCAGAAATTAGTAGAACATTGCAACCATTGCGCTCTTCTTCGGCACTATGCTATATAAATTAGGAAATTGATCTTTGAAAAGTGTGGAATCCAACCAGACATCCTCCCAAATCTTACTTGAGTATCATAACTAAATTGAATTTCTTAGTCTCAAAAAGTCATTCTTGACCTTCATAAGGCCTGACGAAAAATGAGAAGGGGGCCATATATTCAACATGTGTATCGTTTTATGCCTCAAGTATTTATTCCTAAGTAAACTTTGCCATACCCCATCTTCTTTATAAGTTTGAACAACCACTTGCTAAGTAGACATTTGTTCTGTAGGTCTAAATCTAGAATCACTAGACCCTTTTGGTCCTTTAGTGTACAAATAGTTCCCCATCTGGCTAACCTATATTTCTTTTTATGCCCATCCACTTTGCCCAAAAGAATCTGGATCTATAGTAATCTAGATTTTTTTAAGATCCTCTTGGTATTTCAAAGAAAGAGAGCATAAACATCAATAGGTTGCTAAGAACGGAATTGAACAGGATCAAACGACCACCTACAGAAAGCATTTTGCCTTTCCATTCGCTTAGCCCTTTTCTGGAACCCTCTCTAACTTCTTTCCAGTCTGAGTTTCTAATTCCGACGATGCATTGGGATGCCTAGATACCTAAAAGGAAAGACCCCCATATCAAACATCCGAAGATTTGTGAGTATTCCCATTCAATTTTTTGCCGCACCATAACATAACATTTAACTCTTATGGAAATATATCTTCAGTCCAGAGAGTAGTTCAAAGGCACAAAGTAAAAGTTTCATATTTTTTGCCTCTTCCAAATCATTTTCCATGAAAAGAATCGTATCATCCGCATATTGTGAATTGAGAAGCCATCATCTACCAGATAATGGACATATTGCCTCTTCCAAATCATTTCCATGAAAAGAATCGTATCATATTTGTCCATTATCTTTTGCTCTCGCAATAAGATGGCCAACATATCCACAACTATATTAAAAACAAGAGGAGACAAGGGTCTCCTTGTCTAATACTTTCCTAGGCTGGAAGTAGTGCCCTATGTCATTCATTTACTTTAATGCCCACACTCCCTTTAGACGTTACTTTTCAATCCAAGAACAAAAAATAAATGAAAAGCCTTTCCTTCTCAACACTTGTTGAAGAAAAGGCCACTTCACTTATCATACGCCATTTCGAAATCTAACTTTCGAAAAGGCCTCTTCTTTTTCCTGTGCATCTCATGAAG
This sequence comes from Eragrostis nindensis, assembly GCA_012490785.1. Lineage (NCBI taxonomy): Eukaryota > Viridiplantae > Streptophyta > Magnoliopsida > Poales > Poaceae > Eragrostis > Eragrostis nindensis. The sequence goes on along the minus strand of JAAXCT010003528.1, from coordinate 25,278 downwards.
AATAACACCCCCTCTAAAATGTATCTACCAAGTAGGAAGGCTGTTGATATGGTCTAATGACTTTACTAGTTATTGTAGTTATACGATTAGTGAGAACCTTTGTAAAATTTAAAAACTTACATTAAGTAAACAAATAGGTCTATATTGTTGGATCTTAATTGATTTCAGCTTTCTTCGGGAGTAGGGTAAAACACCAAAGTTGAGACTGTGTAGAGGCAAATTTCCTTTATGAAACTTATCAAAAAGCTCCATCAAATCTAGTTGATTATATCCCAAAAGTTCTTGTAGAACTCATTCGGGAAACATCAGGTCCAGGAGATTTATTATGTTCCATCTAGAAAATCGCCTCTTTAATCTCATTCATGCTAAACGATTCCACCAGATCTCAAAAGCTTGAGGAATGTCCTCTATCTGTGTTTCGTCTACTGGAAATGGTCATTCCCAGGTGGTCGAAACAAAAGTCTTGTAGTAATCAGTAGTATAACTCCTAAGGTTCTCTTGTTCTATAATAACTCCTTCCTCCTGTTCTAACTGATAAATCCTAGTTATACGAGTCCAATTTAGCTAGTTGAAAATATTTCATATTGTCATCCCCTTTTAAAATCATAGTCACGTTTGAGCGTTGAAGCCAATAAAAACTCTTCTTCTTAAGCACCTTCCTTAATTTAGTGTTGAGACAATGCTTATATTCTAACTATTGAGATGTGAGCAATGTCTCCTCGGATTTTTATCACAACATCTAAATTATGAAGAAGAAATTTTTTTCTTACTCCTATTTTCTCCTACTAAAAGTTTTCCCCAACTTTTAAGGAATCTAATGTCAAGATCAGTCTTTTTCTAAACGGAATTATACGGCCGTCTAAACGCGTCTAGACGGTAGACGAGGACCAACCGTGTAGTTTACCCCCTAGGTGGACTCCTAAACGGTTGACCCATTTAATCGGTCCAAAACAGTTGAAAAACGGGAGAAATGGCCTACACGGGACGCCAATTACACGGTTTGAAGCGGCGTTTGCCCGATTAGAGCACCGATTAGGGGATAGTGAAGGAGTGGGAGTGAAGCAGCGGAATATGGCTGACCAATTCGGCGGCTGCGGCGGCAGCTGAGGAGCGAGCATCTCCTCCAAACCATGGCGCGCAGCTCCAGCAACTCCAGGGGACGCCGTAACAGCTCCAGCAGGTCAGCGATGGCGGCGGCGGCGGCTGGTCGAGCATCTCTGCCTGCGTGTGTAATTTGGGGCAAGGGCTCGAGCTCTCTGCCTGCGTGTGTAAATTCGGTGGTAGGTGGGGTGAGGATGGCCCAGATCAATAGATGGCAGCCCACCAACTCTTCTCTTTTGTTTTTTAGCTGGGATGGTTCATGGGCTCAGAATAGGTGGGCTCGGTGGTAGCTGGGGCTGCTAAAAACATGGATAATGAGTGCTAGTGTGCTACAGTTGAAAACTTTTAATTCCATTTAGACGCGTTTAAACAGTCTAAACACTAACGAAGGGGTGACCGACTGTTAGCATTTAGCGTTAGGAAAACATTGGTTAAGATATAATTTTATTTACCATTTCTGTATTGCGGAGCGTCCATGAGTTTTGTTTCTGCACACCTTCACTACCATATCATAGAAACCATCTCTAGTTTGCCACCCTAATTCAAATTTCAATGAAGGGTTGTTGCCTCTATGAGATGCATCTTCAGTATCTAGCAATAAATGTGTATGATCAGAAATATCTCTTGTTAGAGCTTCCACAATCGAAAAAGGGAATTTTTATTCTCAATCAGTACCTACAAAGGATTATGTCAAGCTTCTCAAAAGTAGGTATCTCAGCAGGCCAAGTAAACTTATGACCTGATAAATCTAATTCTCTTAAATTTAAAGTTTCTATATAAGCATTAAACAATAAAGGCCATCTACTTTCATATCTGTCATTATTTTTCTCTGCTGGATTACGAATAATATTAAAATCACCCCTACCATCAGAGGAAGAGTTTCATTGCTTCAAGTGTTCACAAATTCAGCCAAAAAACGATCCTTATGTACGGGTTGTGCTGCAGCGTATAACAGCCATTAAAACCCATTGGAAGCCATGCATCACATTTATTTTTTATGTGAAACTTAACAAAAAAACTCTCCAACTTGTGGGTTCTGAACATTAAACACAGCTAGGTTTATTCCTAAAGAATGCCTCCAGATCTACCTCTATGTGGAATCCAGTGTCAAAAAAAACTCTCTACCACCATAGATTGGCAATAAAATCCAAATCCTTTTCCAAAGATATATCTTGCAAAAAAAAAGTTTAGCCAATTTTATCGAAGTCTTTCTTCAGTTCTTTTTTTTCTTCCTAGTTACTATGGTGGGAGTGTCATATCATACGCAATGTCCTATAAACTGATCACATGATGGTAGCCTTTTCTATATGATCCTATACGGTGGTAGTGACTTTCAGGACCACTTAAGGCAACTTATGTACGGCAGCCCAGGACTTGATCGAGCCTTTTAAGTTCTCGATGCACGCACAACCCATATCTTAGCAGGTCCTTGGCCACCTGTTCCATTGTTCCAATCTGTTACCTTGTTTCTTAGTTACCCTTCTGTTGTGAGCATTTCTAGTGCCTTTAATTCTCTGAGCTCTTTGCATCCCGTGTTCATCTTCTCCACACAAAGATTGCAGTTCCTGTCTGGTCTTCAAGATTTGATACATCTTGGAATCAGGATTCTGGCAAAGATAATGTTTTGCTTTTGGTAGCAACTTCTCATCAGGTCTTCAAGGCATGCGTTGTGTGTGTACTGTATCTCCTTTTCATCAATAACCTCAAGAGCATAGCTCCCGATGGCAGGATCTAGATTCTCCGGGTGTCATGGGGTAGGACCAAAATTCCTATCTTAGATGATTCATATGTGGATTCAGAGAACTTTCTCCACCATGTTCAGTAGATGTAGCTAATTTCTGCCCTGTACTGATCAGGTAGCGGGACATGGCACTGCAAAAGCATTAAGATAACTTCCTCTGGAATATTTGAGACAGCGATCTTGATGCTGACGATGCGTTTGATTGTAGGTGATAGACGAAGGGGTCAAACTGTTCTCATACTCATTGCAGCAGAGCGGATTCGGACGGCACCACTTAGTCATTGTATTGTGGACATCGACCCAGTACTCACTCTGTGCGGAAGCTGAAGGAACCAATGAAAAATCTTGGGTAGGCAGCTGAATGAGCTCTCTCTTGACATCTTCAGCTGCAAACTTGAAATGAGGTATAACTAACTGCATACACTTGATTATGATACCAAATACGTCAGTAGTTTCACAGAGGCGGAGAATAATGCTGAGACTGAAACCCTTCGTTGGAGCCCTGAAGTCTATGTCAACAAAGCCTATCATTGCTTCTACTCCACGTTCTGCATAGTTCAAGGGTCGTATGCCAAAATATGAAAACTTGCTACCTTGCAGTACTTGATACCTCAGAGAGTTTCCTGTAAGAAGATGTCCAATAAGAGGATCAGCGAACATATTCTGTCGGGGGGTTCCACCAAACTCGACGAACTTCAGGAATTCATTTGCACCATTCGCGAACCTTTCAAATCTACTGATATTAATAGATTTACTCGTGCACTCATCGTTCCCAAAGGTAATGAAAGATGAGAGGGCCGACTTGGTTGCATGAACAATCCGTTTGGGGAACGACGACTGACTCACGTGGTGTCTTATCTCTTCCTCTTTCTGGGCACGCTGCTTACACTGGCGCAGTGTGTCGTTACACTCCTGAGCAGCACGCTTCAGCTTGCTCCGCCACCTCAGCAGCGGCATGTCCGAAATCTGCCATCGGTTGGACAAGTCAATCACGGCTTCCATCTTGATGTGTGCTAGCTCTAGTCTTTCAATGTTTTCACTTATGTCAGTCTTCTCTTGATCGTCGCCAGTAAGACTTGATATAATTCTACTCACTGTTTCCCCAGCGACAGCAGAACTCACTATCTCTGCCGCCATGGCGTAATCAAACTCTCAATTAAAATCTGCTGAGGGAAGAGATGATTAAGTCACAAGCTTCCATGAGGCAAAAGGGACGATATCATCATATTTGTAGCTAGAAATATATCTAATGTGCCGAGTGTGGGTGCATATTTGTAGCTGATCAGACCTATATCAGGTGAGGTACATATAAATATTTTTCAAGGTTATCCTGTCCACACTATCAATTCCCGAGTGCAAACTCGTGAACTTATGATTTAATGATACAAAGGATGATTTTTATTAAAGAAGGCCTATCTAATTATTTTTGACTTGATTTTCTTCTGCTAAATTATGAGAACTCCGCACCAATGATTCATCGATAAAGTAAATGTATGCATGGTAGAAACTTGATGTCCGAAATGTCCTGTTATTATTACAGGTCTACAAGATGTATGATTTAAAAATTCGGCACTAAGAAATTACTGAAAAGCAGTAGGAAATAGAGAAGAGGAAAGGTTGGCAATTGTGTCCTCGAAAAAAAAGGTGGCCAAATGACTATCTAAACTCGAGAATATAATGAACCTTGAGCTCTTTTAACGGATTGAGAAACGGGTCTACTGAAAAAATTTTACGCACATGTCAAATATAAAAAACGCCCAAAATGATGAAAGAATAATCATGACGTACTAGGTTCAATCTTTGCGGGTTTCCAAGCATACAACTATTCTAACTAAGAAATTGCAAGTTGTGTTCGACTGGGTTGAACAATATGGAGTACCTTTGTGTTATTCCAACACCAAGGCCAGAGATGGCCTGAGAGGTTGGACGTCGGCAGAGGAAGAACACAATAAGTTGCAGCGATGCCGTCTTCCTCGTGAGAGAACGAGGTGTATATAGAATGCAAAGGCGTTCGAGCCACTCATCAGCCTGTTCAAACCCAAACGCACGCAAGGGAGATACACCGTACGTCGGGCCTAACGTGGCACATTCTACAACTTTACCAATACCTGGACCTGCGCTATTGAATCAATGACGGACCAGCAATAATGACCGACCTGGGTAGAATAAGCTAAGGTGGCGTTCGTGTTTTTAGGCCTAAAGTCACATCAAAACTAATCTTGTTATTTAGGCGTATTAAATAAGTCTAATAAACAAAACTTTTTATAGATGTGTGCTAATTTACGAGACGAATCTAATGAGCCTAATTAAGCTATGTTTTGCTTACAGTGATGCTAAGTAACTATCGTCTAATCATGGCTTAATTACCCTCATTAGTTCGTCTCGTGAATTAGTACAAGGTTCTGTAGTTAGTTTTTAATTAGACTTTATTTAATACTCTTAAATGACAAGATTTTAGACGGCCTAAAATTAGGTATAGAGAAACGAACTCCCTAAGACGTTTTCCACACCACTTCTGTCAAACGCACGCAGTTGACTTGGACTAATCAGGGAGGATAAGCTAAGACGTTTTCCACACCACCACTTGAGGACTGCTGCTGATATGTGGACCAGAGCCATTCATCCAGCTGCAACTAGAATTTTTTTTTTAATATGACTCGGTCAGGTCAATCGATTTGGCACGACATAATAGACTAGATTGCAAATTTAATTTTAACTAGATTATTATTAAAATATTAAATATTAATTAAAAAATAAAATTTCCTGCAACGCCTGATGATTTATTTTGAAGGTGTACAACAGATGGTCAGTCAATGGTCTGACCGGAATACACGTCAGTTCGCCTATGCTATGTCCTTTCACAAGAGGCAAGCGTTTCTTATGAGTGGGTGTGTTTGGGAGAGCGCTTTTGCACCGGCTTATTGGTTTGGCACTGTAGCAACATGTTTATCTCACACAATTTAGAGAAGCCGGAGAAGCATGTTTTTGTTGAGGTTTTTTTTGGCTCATTTTACTGTAGCTACAGTTGATGTCAGTATAAGCTGAAGCGGAAGTCGGTTTTGCCAAACACGCCCTAACTTTGATGTCCTTTCACAAAAGTCATGCCTTGGTCGTTTGTTAACTTTGGTAAGATTTCGTGGTTAATTTTCTCCTATCTGTGTATCTATTAAATACTACTAGTACTAATGCACGTACGCTATCCACATGGTAGAAAATACATCACTTGGCAGGACCTTTACAGTATAAACCTCTATTCTTCTAAAATGCGTGCGTTTTCTTGTAAAAAGACCACGCCATGTCATCTGAATATTATCAATCATCGGACCGCTCAGCTAACAACAAGAACAATTCGATTGGCTCCGAATATGTTATGACTGGCCCTTCTGAAACAATGCATAAATTCGGGTCCTTCCACCTCTCCCTCAAAAATTTCTTCTAGATCCTTCGTGGATGAACAATTCCTTTCCCGGTCCTTCCACCACTCCTGGACACTTCCATACAGCCCCTTTGCAGAATAACCCTTGAAACTTGCTTCCAGCCCTTTGAGGATAAGCAAATTCTTTTACCGGTCCTTCCACAACTCTCTCAAAACTCATACAAACAGATTATAAGTTTGTTTCTTTTTTCTTTCACCGCCTGGATCCATCAGTATGCAAAGGTTATGACCCATATTTTTCTTACCAACCAATCTTTTTTTTGTGTATCAAAGATTGTTGAAAAAAATACTTCGTTTGACAACATGTAAGTCACTCTATCTCTCTCTCTCTCTCCACAGACATTTGTTTTTGTTTTACATATGCAAACTTTGCTTGATGTGTAGCAGTGGAACATGTGAACTTGAATTTATCATTTCTGATTTGGGAACCCACCCAATCCATCCACTAAAACCCAATCAAAACCGCGAAAATGACTCGTATGTGGGTTGGGGTGAGAGGGGTAGGTCCCATTAGACTCACAGGTTACTTCACTATTAAAAATGTTCATGGAAATAACAACTAAACTTGCGTTCACAGTATAAAAGTCATTGTAAAAAAATCTCTATCTCGCGTTCACACCATAAAATTTTCACAAAGTTGATTGAAATTTTTACGGATGAATTGATTACTATAGTGGTGCAACTTTGTGCAAATTTGTAGTCTTAAATGTGAAATTTTCACCTATGTATAGGTGAGACCAACGTAAGAAGTCTTTATAAAAAAATTATATATGTCATGTTCACAACATACAATTCATGAAATTGATTGAAATTTCTTATGGAAAACTTAATTACTCTAAAGCAACTTTGTGTAAATTTATAGTTCTAAAATTTGAAAATATCACGTTTAAATTTGTAAGTTTCAAACTTTAAAACCTTTAACCCATGTAACCCATCCAAGCCACCCAACCCAACCCTAGTTAAACGATCATTTCATGGGTGGGTTGTAAACCAACTTTAACCCATCTAAACTCACCTATGCTCAGGGCTAAAAGAACACAATTGCTTATTGGAAAACCTCTCCCATGTTTTGGCGAAAAAATTAATATCGCGAGGTTCCCTGCAAAGAGAACCATCAAGAATCCAGTTTTTTTTTTCCTTTGAAGTAATGATTATTAAAAAGCAACACCACCATCCTGCCATAAACCTGATGGAAATCTAGGTGTTATAATAGGATCAACTATGAACTATGGGTGAATATAATGCTGTCTGTGTCACTCAAAATCTCAAATCATGTACTAATGATAGATCTTGCAGAATAATATTTTTACGATGAATATGTAATATAATATAATACTATTTTTATGAAAGTCTTGTAAAAACATCTCGGTTGGAGTAAAAATGAGGGTCGCACAAGAGAGAGACCATAATACAAGTAACACAGTTGAAAAATTCTTGTTAAAATTCTAATTTTGTACATGAACGTAATGGAAGGTGCACATGCATGCATGAATTATGGCTACACATCATTTTTGTTCACCAAACACAGTAGACTCCAAATTTTCCAAACATTATTGTCATGATCAAACGAACAAATCAAAACACGTCTCAACATACAAAACTCCAACTACTGATATTATTTACAATTATCTAGGAAGATATTATCGTAAAACCTTGAGGAAATATAATTTCATTGGAGTCAAATATGGAGATTTTTTTAGAACATTGTAAAACTTCTTCTCTCTGCCTGCACCCATGTTTTTAGATAATGGGAAATAAAACATAAGTCCCAGCCTTGACCCTGTTAGGGGTTACGGCCATCGCATTACAACACATCGCAACAACTATGTCTGCCATCACACTCACTAATGTTAAGCAACTAAAAGGAGACACAAACATAGTTTTCTTGGGAATTATTGAGCAGCAATCCTATTGCTAAATCTCCATCCATGTTTGGCGAATAGTTGCATCACCGTCGTCTCCAAAGAACGGCATGCCTCCTTCATGAGTATGGTGTCCTCCTCACACTTTTGTAGTTGCGCTCACATTCGAAGCCAGTACATGCCTCCGAAGATGACCTGCATATATGTTTTCATTGGAGATTTATCAAACACAATATCATTTCTACTTAACCAAAGAGCCCAACATAAAACGGACACTCCACATAGCAGTTATTCTTTCGATTTAGAGTCAAACCAAAGTAGCCAATCATTAAAAAATTGATCAACACTAGTAGGTGGCATTAAACCAAAAGTAAACTGTACAGATCTCCATGGGGGCGATTGGTTGCCTATATATGCCCTGGCTTGGCTCGTGGGATGCAGGATCTGTAAGTTTGGTTGCCTGGGCGTTCAACGGGGCCTGGCCCGAGTCATGCAAACCGGCCGCCGCAGCCTGGCTCCACGAAACGGAAATGAGTTTCGTTTCTGGCGAGCCTGGCTCGCGCGATGCTCCGCACGCGTCCGGCCTTCAGTTTTCAGCAGTCCTCGCGTGCTCGCGCAGGCATCCAAACAAGCGGTGTTGTCAGCCAGCATCACTAGCTGCAACCAACCAAACTCTCCCGTCTTGCACGCGCATGGCCTGGACGACGGCCGCCTGGCTACCGAATGCAAGCCAGGTTCCCCTCAAACGAGAACCAATCACGCCCTTGAATCTGCCTGCACCCATGTAGCCACGAGTTATTGAAAAAGAAAAGCGTGTCACAAAACCAACGCAGCCAGCATCACGATCTTTTTTTTTTCATGTTTGTTGGTTTTAACTTTCGAATACACTTGAGGCCCTGCACGTGCGCCACATCTAGTATAAGAAGGAAAGATGAAGCACCAGGCATATGGATGGATGTGGAAGTCTTCTTGTTAGATGAAGCACAAGGTATTTTTTTGGCTGTTGCTAAAGGATAGACTAAACACTAGAGGTCTTCTTAAAAGGAAGAATATGGCTTTAGAATCGTACACATGTGACATGTGCATATTGCAACTGGAAGAAACACTAGAGCATCTCTTCCTGAAGTGCAATTTCGCGGTGGCCTCTTGGGCATCAATTGGAATTAATCTTCCAACTACTACTAATCCGTATCGAGTAATTAAGATTCTGAAAAGGAGCTGGCTGTTCCTTTCTTCATGGAGAATAATCATCTTAATGGCCTGGGCGCTTTGGAAGACAAGGAATGATTGGATTTTTAATGATGTGGATCCAACAGTGCAAGGATGCAAAGCAAGATTTACTCATGAGTTCTCTCTGTTATTGCACAGAACGAAAAGGAAGTACTTTCCAGAAATTAAAGAATGGCTAGCACAACTTGTTTAGTTCTTTTCGTTTCTTTTGTTGTTCCTTTTTTCGTTTTCTATTTATGTACTGAACTTTTTTCTTCTAATTTAATATTATAATCAGTAGGGGCTTTTTTGGCCCTCCTGTTCTTTCAAAAAAAAAAAAAAAGAAGGAAAGATCTAAATGTGACCAAAACTGCTAGCTAACAGGTACCAATAAGTAGTGTACAAAAAATCTATGGGAACAAAGTTCTGCTCATGTGCTAAAACATACCCAAAATATAATCCCAGCACTGTGCACACAGTTGATCTAGCTAAGCACCTGTAATCCAATAAATACTTTTTTTTTGCGAAAGGAATCCAATAAACACTTAAAGTCATCTGAAGTGCTTCTCATCGATCATGATGCTGAAAACAGTCTGCATCATTATGCTCTGCAATATTAACCTGCAATACAACCATTAGAAAAACAAACAGCAATAAAATATTAGGATTCATTTCCTCCCATTAAGTGATGCAACCTTGTACCAAGGCATGATGAAAATTATTTTATTGCTACTTGGACATACTGCATAGGTCACATTAGGCTGCTTGGGCACAGATGAAGCTCAAGGATAGTAGTAGCGATGCTCTGAGGAGTTAGAGCATCTCCAGCAAAGCCCCAAATCAGGGCCTCTACTTCCATTTTACAGGCCAGCATGGAAAAATAGGGGCCCAAAAACTTGCTTCAACTCCAGCAGTTGTGGCCCAAAGACCCTATTTCGTGTGGGACCCACTTGTCAGAGTTAAAAAATAATAATCATCGTCTTCCTCCCCGCACCGCCGCCCGCCCACCCGTCCGCTGCTCGCCGCGACGGCGCCCGCCCACCCGTCGCTGCTCGCCGCGACGGCGCCGCCGCCCGCGTCCGCTTCCCCGCCGCCCTCGTCCGCTGCCGCCTCCCGCGTCCGCTGCCCCGCCCGGCCGTCCGCTGCTCGCCACGACGGCGTCGCCGCCGGGTCCGCTGCCCGCCCGCCGCGGCGCCCCACCCGAGCTCCAGGCCCGGATCTTCTCCTCCCTCCTCCATTCAAACCTGCTTCGATTGCGATCTCCATTCAAACCTCCATTCAGAGTACATGAGCCAGCTCGAGCTTGAAGAAGCGTGAATGCGAGCACCAGATGACGTTGACACAAGTGATGAATGAGGTCCAACAAAGCACTCATCTTTCCAATGGGAGACTCGATGCAGGACGAGCTTTGTAGTAAGTGGACACTGAAATGAGCTTTGTAGGAAGTGGACACTGAAATGAGCTTTGTAGGAAGTGGACACTGAAATGAACCTCCATTCAGAGTAACCTGATGAAAATGCTGTTTGGATCAGTGGTTTCTTGATCCCAGTTACAGAGTGATCATCTTGCTTCCACTACTGTTTTTTAAGTAACTTCATATGAAAAGCAGGGAAAGGGCAGACCAAAACAACATTCCAGAATTTAGTAACATTAACATGGAACATGGTTTCACACTGTTGTAGACAGCAACAGAGCACAATTTCTGCTATTGACCGAGAAGTGCATTCAGATCACTGACTCCATGGACTAATCACATGAGCACATTCAGATCACTGAGCAAGGATGAACATGGCATAAAAAATAACACTACATGAGCAAGGATGAACATGGAGTGATCAGAACCATGTGAATGGTTGCATATTCAAACATATGGTCAAGTCAGAAACAAACTAGGTTGGGCAAACTGAACAAAGCTCAAGTGTGACCCTGCATTTTTTCAGATAAAATTCAGACAAAGCTCAGTCAGTTAGTGAATTAACAAAGCTCAGGCTGTTTTCACTCTACATAATTCTGTTTTCACTCTACCAAAGTAAACTGCCATACATGCAAGTTTGAAAAATACAGGCTGAAGTCTACAGAAAATAAACAAAAAGCATTGCTATAACTGAACTGAACAGAAAAATAAAGTGATCACTGCATTCAGAACATCAGATGAACAAAAATGCATTGCTGAAACTGAACTGAATAGAAACTGAAGTGGATGCAATTTCTGAAAAGTAATGACTGTTGCATTTCTGAAAAGCCTCCCCACTAGCTACAGGGTACCACCTCCACTCAACATGTATCCAACAGCATGACAATTGGATAAATCACAAGGATGTATCACTGAAAGCATTTATCCGGAGGGAGTACTTATTTAGCGACACTTCATCATGGAATTGACCAAGACCTGTGATTTTCTGTTCATTAATACTTACTCCAGAATCAAACGATAATTGCACTGGAACTTCAGTCTCTGTAGGAGTATTGCTTTGAGAACAAGAATTCATTGTTGGTCAACCAGTTAGCGCATGCAGTGTGCATATTTAGTTAAAACTCCGACAAACTACGAGGAACTAGATGTACATCCACACACTTCAATTGAACTAAGCTCGATGCCTCAGTGTGCTTATTTATATATCAACAGGCTCTGTATTTGCATAATTGTTGATATGATTGAATTGCTGTGACCTTCATCAAGCACGCTTGATCTTAAAACACCATAAATGGGTGTAACCCGGCAAGAAACGACATTGAGATCCTCACGAAAGGAATACTTGGATATTCTTATGATTTTTTATGCACCTAACATATCCATTGGTCAGAAACCACTCAGTGATAAAATAATAATGTAAGCCCAGTCAGTAACTGTGAGAGATGCATTCATAGTGTGGGATACATTAACATCATTTTCTTTGTTCAGGAACTAGACTATCATTTGGCATGGCTACAGGCTTACAGAACAAAGATCAAGACTCAACACTGAAAAAGAGAATAACACTGAACATTTGCAATCCCATTGACATGTATCACAAATTCACAATTGACATGTTCTCATGATCCCTGGGTAAAATATGATGTTAATGCATCACCACCTCCGGGCCGACCACCACGATCTTGGCGGCTTGGTGTTGCTGACGACGACGATGATGCCGTCCGTGGCGACGACTGGCTCGGCGTTGCCGTCCAGCCGGTCGAACGCGAACGTGATGTTCCTGGCGAGGCGGCGCTCGAGGTACGCGTCGACGAAGAAGCAGTGCGTGACGAGGTCCGGCGCGACGCCGTCGCGCCGCATGTGGTCGGCGCTGAGGTGGAGGTCCCAGAAAATGCACATCTTGGAGAAGGCGGCAGCGCGGATGTTGAAGGTGGTGAGGTCCGGCCGGAACCCGACGGCCCTTGTCGCGGCGGTAGGCGGCGCAGGCGGTCCACCTCGCGCGGCCGGAGTTGAGGACGAATCCTCCATGAGGGAGGCGGTGGGCGCCGCCGGCGAGGGCGGCGAGGCGTGGCCGCCGGGCGAGGACGGCCGCCGGCGAGGGAGGCGACGAGACCGGCTCGGGGCGACGACTGGCGGCGCAAGAAGGCCGGCGGCGGCGGAGGAGAGGCGGTGCGACCCGCGGGAGAGGCGGCGGCGGAGAGGCGGCACACCCGGGCGCGGACAGCGAGGGCGGCGAGTCCAGCGCAGGCAGCGAGGAGGGTCGGCCGCGGGCTGCCTGCCGCGTCGACGGAGCCCGGCGAGTCGACGGCGCGGGCGGCAATGGCGTGCCGCGTGCGGGCCGAGGAGGGAGAAGGGAAAAGAAAAGAAAAAGAAGATAAAAGAAAAGAAAAAGAAAAGAAAAAATGGTAGGACCCACCGGATGAGAGGGGGATAGGAGGACCTCAGGAATGGGGGCTTGGAGATGGAGTTTGAGAGGGCATGCAAAATGAGAGCCTAAGTAGGGTACTTGCTGGAGTTAGTTTTTTTGCTCAAATCCTAAATAATAGAGTAGGGGCCCAAGTAAGGGCTTTGCTGGAGATGCTCTTAGGATCTGCAAGGAAACGAGCCACCTCACATAATTTAGCCAAAGTTTTTCTGTTATATATCATCCGAATCTCTACTCCGTCTTATTTGTCTTCTGACTCCACCTGTGCGTGTGTCGCGCCTCGCCTCCTCTGGAAAATTTCGGTGCCGACAGGTGAGTCCGGCTGCTTATTCTCCTCTTCGCGCTCCCGTCCCGTCCCTGTCCCCACCGTTGTGCGCGCGGCGCGCCTCCACCGACCACCGCCTCCTCGAGCAGCAGCCGACGCCCTCGCCGGCGCTCGCAGCTGAGGTCGCCCACCTCTCCGCCGTTCGCGGGCTGCTCCGTCCGTGTCGCGTTCTCTAGGCGAGGAGACGTGCGGCTGACGCAGCTCTAAACCCTAGCCTAGGAAAGGCTGCGAGCTTTGGACATGGCGGCGGCGGCGAGTACCAGGCGACGCGGCAAGATCCGGTCGGAGCAGTGAAGACAACGGCGCGGGCAAACGGACGGAAAAGACCTGACGCGGGCAACGATGACGGAGCAGGCGCGGGCATGACACGCCTTCCACCGCCTCGACGCTGAGAGATCCACGCGACACCGGCCGCACCCCCCGCGCCCGTTCCGGTCAGTGCAACAGCCTTCACCTGACCCTTCTCCCTGCTTCACCGCCGCCGCCGCACATTATAGGACTGTTTCGTAGGGCAATGGAAAGCACTCGTCGGCTAATCTGCGTCATTCGTCCGCGCTCTGAAAATTTCGCCAGTACTGTTCATCTTTCAGGCTTTTTGTTGTGCTTATCTGACGAGAATTTCGATTGATTTTGGGTTTGGCATTTGCAGGTGATCATCTTCGGCCCTATCCCTTTCCAGCCCGATGCGCTTCTCCCCAACCGCCAGCCTCCTGCTACCGATCAGGGCCGAGCCTGCTGCTGAGACCGCACCAGCAGCTGGTTTGGTATCCACCATATGTCGGAGTTCTTCAAAAGGATGATCTCCGTTGGATGTGAGTTGGACTTCAGTCCATTTACCTTAATTCAACTTCCTCCTGGTACTTTCTGACGTTTTGCCACTGCCCAGTTCTCTGAAATTTTTTGCCTAGCTCAAGTCTATCCTTGTGAAAATCACTCTGAAACTCTGCATTTGCTTCCTAATTGTTGAATTGGTTGAGTCATCTACGTGAACAATCCTCCTTAAAAGGTTGCAATCATACTCACAATTACTTTTTGTGGTGTACCAGCCAAATCTGCTAGAAGAATTCGACACCCAGAAAGTAAGCTGGAATCCACACAAGCACTGTTTAGAATTTGTGTCTGGGAAGAACCAGGTTACAGTACGTGACTTTGAGGACTCAGGTGAGATTCTGAGCTTGTGCTTTGGGTAATTCCATAAAAGTAATGCGTACCTTCAAAACTGCTGGGTTCTGAACTTCTGATTATGCTGTAATGCTTACCTTCATGGAGCAAGGAAGATTTGATCAGTTTATTCATCTGTTATATTTCTGTTGGGCCAATATTAAGTGATATTTTTTTTATGTATCTTAAGATTATGTCAAGAACACTGGTAGAAAACAGTTTCTCATGTATATGATTTATCTCTGGAATAGTTTATCTCTTTATGTGTTGTGAGTTCATTTGCCACTCTAGATACTTTCTATTGAGCTAGTCATTCTGTTGATTATTTCTTGTTTGCATTATGTTTTTTGCCTTTTGGATGAGGAAATTGTTTTTTATTTGTTTGTGCATGAGTAGGATTTATGCTTATCGTGCTACATGGCCACTCCAAGCACAGGATGGTCTACTGCAATCAGGATAACCTCCTTTATTTCCTTTCCCTGAGTACAATCGCACACGTACGTATCATGCATGCATGGTTCATTATATATGGAGGTCAATGTGCTACTATGATCCACTCAATTACTTTCGCAAAAGGTCAACCATGTTACCTGTGTCTGTTTCAAGCATTTTCTAGGCTCTTTTATTAGGAACAGTCATGGAGATACTATTGCCTTATTTCAGAACCGCCCTTATTTTAGAACCGCCATATGAAATGTTTTTGTTTTGTAGTTAGGAAGCAAAAATAAAATCATAAAAAACTGTGAGTTATTTTGTTACTATATTGAACAGGAAATAGAGCCACCGCTGTATGTATCGGTTTAAATTGTGGCATCATATCGGATTACATTCGCCCTCTCTGTTACAAAGGTCAAGTGATCATCTTGCGGTAGCAAACAAGTGAAAGCCATATTGTTTTTGGTTTTCGAAACAAATGAAATAGGATGGGTTTTATTTTGCAGTCATCAACTGTTGAGTGATGATTTTGGGACCACAATGTGATTTGCTTATTGACGAACCTCTGATAGGGGAATTAGTTTATGATATGATCACCTACTTCCCCAACGCCGCCCCACCTCAAGAAGCCCTTCACCAGAGGCGTCGGCCCCAGATAGCAGGGGAGGCAGCGGCCCACGTGGAGGAATCAGGCGGAAGTTGGAGGAAACCAAGGTGCTGGTTGCGCTGAGTGGGCTCTGTTGGCCGCCACCACGGATAAGATAAGTATGATGCAGACCAATGCGGGGAGTCGAGTTGGTGGCAGGTGGATGTGGATGCCTCGGGGAGGACATGCTGGCGTTCGTCAAGGCACTCGAGATGTTGGGGGACGAGGTCCAATGCCATGTCAATGCAGCTGCGCGTCATGCGCAGGTCATAGGAGAAGCAGCAACAATTGTTGTTAGTATCTAGTAATCAGGTTTGTGTTGGTACTAATTGGTTTTATTAGTTATGTTTTTTGAGCAGAGCTCAGATGCATATAAGATCAAAAACATGGTGTCGTGTTTGGTTGGTTAATTGGTTGGTGCCAAGTAGGTTCCAATTAGAATTGCATGGTAGATTTTTCATGATTAAGCCTTTTGGATTTTTTTTATATGTTCCTATAATCTTATTGGAAGAATTTATTTGTTTTCTTCACCCTTGATCAACGGCAGTAGGAAAGTTGTTTTGTATCATGATTTTTTATTTTTAACACAGTAATCATCGACATTATCTATTTTGTGTCCTTTGCGTCTGCTAGGTTATTGTATATATAATAATATATACATATACAATATAAAGTTTCATGGTAATAGTTCAGCCAAGATGAAGTCTCCAGGGTGTGTTTTTTGTGTGGAATCAAAAGATTTTTCATGGGTCTCTTTCATACATTTACTTAAAAACTGTTCAAATTCAATTTTTGTTTAAAAACTAAGATTCAGTAAATTTATTTATACATTATTTTATCAGCCAGCCCGTGGCAACGCATGGGCATTTTTGCTAGTATTCTTTATGCTCAACTTTGTCAAAAGCATTCTCAAAATCCAATCGCAACAACACAATTCTTACATATCTAAGTCGCCTTATAAGTCCAAGATTGATCTGAGTTGATGAACAAATGTCCTCAACTTCAATGTTAGTAGTTGTTCATTGTGGTGTTTTATTTTGAGTGGACAAACATAACTATTTAGGCTGAAGAAAATGAACTTTTTGAACTTACGGTACTATGCGATGGGAAAAGATATTTCAGGATTGGTACATATTTTCCCCTCTGCTTTATAGGTTGCCCTTGAAACATGCAACACAGTTAATAATTAAGGGTATCCACTATCTTACAACTCTCATGGTAGTCTGCTTATTATTATCCTCAATCACTTGGAACAAATCCAGTGAATCTTCTAAACTTAATGTGTCAGCTTAAACACACAATGGAACGATCGTTAGGAACACATACAAGTATATACCACCGATGCATGACCGAGCAAGCAATAAGGATTCTGTTTCATTAATTTACAAGCCTTCTTTCGCTTGAGGTCGATGTTTGGATTTAGGAGCACTAAACCATGGCTATAGGTGGGCCAACAGCCTGACCCGACCCGATGCGGCCCAGACACAGCCGTGCTTGGGAAATCTTGTGGCAAGCATGTATGATTCTGTTTACGGGTCGGGCTGTGCGAGCCCATGTGCTATGGCGTTGCATGCCAAGACATACCATCGTGCCACGCTTTTGGCCCAAGAACGGGCTGCACATTGGGCAATGGCTTTCTTGGGCCGTGTGGAAAAGCTTATGCCTTGGACATTGTGCCAGCCCATGTGCCTAGACATCGGCATGCGAATGAAACCTAGTATCCATGGTATTGCAAGCAATACAGAATTATACCACGGTGCCATGCTTCTAGCCCAAGCACGAGGGGGCAGGGCGCCAAGGAGGTCCGGGGCGGCAGGGATGCGGGTGGAGGGCCGGGGTCGCCGGAGATGACCGTGTCGGGGGGGGCGGCGCTCAGGGCCGTCGCGGATGGTCGGGGTCGTCGCGGATGGTCGTCGCAGGTTCGGGGGCGGCGCGCCGGGGGGGCGCTAGGAGGCGCCGGCTGCTGGGCGTGGCCGGGCCGGGGCGATGCGGGGCAGGCCACGGCGACGCCGGGTGCGGGCCGGAGGCGGGGCGCCGCGGAGACGGTGAGGGCGAGGCATGGCGCGGCGGCGGTGCGAGGGCTACGGGGAGGCGTGGGGGGCGCGACCGGGCCGGAGGCGGTGCGGGGCAGGCCGCGGCGGCGCCGGGTGAGGGCTGGAGGGGGGGCGCCGCGGCGAGGGCGAGGATGGGGCGCCGCGGCGACGGCGAGGGCGAGCCGTGGCGGCGGGCGGCACGAGGGCGACGACGGCGGCCGACAGGCGTGGCGGCGGCGGCGCAAGGGCGACGGCGAGGGCGAGAGAGAGAGAAGTGAGGGCAAGAGACAAGTGGGGGACAAGAGGGAGGCGCGCGGCTAATCCCCCACGATTTGTTTGACGAGTGTCCCGATCTTGGAGACTCGGCAAACAAGATTGCCGAGTGTCCAAGATCGGGAAACTCGTCAAACAAATCGGGCAGGGACTTAGCCATTGGTGCGCCCTCGACCCACATTTTTCCGAGTGTCATATATTGTGCAGCGTTGTTTTTTTTACACTCGGCAAACTGTTGCAGTTTGCCGAGTGTTGCCCTCTTTGCCAAGTGTAGACACTCGGCAATATTAAAAATGGTCAAGTCAAAAAAAAATTAAAAATGGCAAACAAATTCAAAAAATTACCAAATTTTGACTTGACCCTATTTATATGATCTATTGTCTATAAAAAATATGTATGAAGTCAAACTCAATTCGAAAACCCATATGACTCCAAATCTTAATGACCTATTCTAAACTCTATGTCTCTTCTTTGGAGATTCTTCGTGTTGTAACGTACGTGACAACTTGCGCGAAACACTCTCTACTATTTATCACAACATCCCCGTATCGTATCGTGACGTACTGACAAATCTCACAATTTTCTAACATTATTTATATTTATAGAATTTTAAAACAATTCGGTCACATGCTCGTACTCATATTTCATGTACAAGATGCTCGAAATTTCATTTCATTTCTTGGATACGGCCTCACGTTGAACTCAGCAACAAGATCATTTTTTTTTGTTCACTCGATTCCATTATTCGAATCACTCACAGTTCAATTTGGACTTATCACCAAAAAATACAATTATGGAAATAAATAAATAAATTTATCAAACGGACAGTCAAATGTACCAAATTTCAACATGAAGTATAATAGAGTGATGTGAGCAAGGAACAAATTTTGGGTTGCAAAATATGGAAAAAAAATTATTTGCAGAGTGCCTCAATGTAGCACTCGGCACACTGCATCTTTGGCGAGTGTCTGTTAGGGTCACCGCTAACGGCACGCGCACGCGCCTGGGACGTGCCCATCCTTTGCCGTGTGTCGACATGCACGACACTCGGCAAAGGGCCTGTTTGCCGTGTGTCTTCTCTTTGCCGAGCGTCCTCTGGCGTGGACTCGGCAAAAGGACGGTTTGCCGGGTGTCGTTTGTTTGCCGAGTCTTTTTCTTGTGGGAACTCGGCAAATTGCCTATTTGCTGAGTGCCCGAAAAAAAAAAACACTTGGCAACTATTTGGACACTCGGAACGACGAGGCGATTTCCGGTAGTGACGGTTGCAGTAACTATGTAGCATTGAGGTGATGAAAATAGGGGAATTACGAACCCATTGAAGTTCTTCTCATCAACTTGCCTGCCACATAAACACTACAATTTCTTATGATGCATCACTTTTCTAGTGGTTTCCAAGAACTTACTGGTCCCTCTATCCACTAAAATTCGGTAGCGTGATCAGCTTTATGCAACTCAACTCATTTTTTCTCATATATTTCACTGTAAAGGACTGACTGCTTGAACTCTTGCAAGGCACCATAATGCAGGTTGCATGAGACGTCCTCGTGTGAACAGCATGCTTTTTGAGCAACAGTTGCATGTTGCTGCGTGCTGCCATTTGGGATAAAGGATTACACGCTATTGAATTCTTATGGATTGTTTTATTTGGTATGGATTACTCCATAAGGACTTTGGTGGAAGTCACTTGATGTTTTTGTTCCAATGCATCCACACTCTCTGGGAATGTTTCCACATTTTCAATTCTTGAGGGATTGCAACTGTCAAACTTACCATTCAACTCCCCTTTTTTTTCCCTATTCCTGCATTCCAGAATCATGCATTCTAAATGGGCGTGTACCGTGGATATCAAACCATATCTCTTAGAACGGTTTCGAAACTCATATATTTATTGAAGAATAACTAAGGCATCCCTGAGTCTGAGATACTTGTGCATGATTGTTTTGGATGCTATTATATTATTATCATATAAGAAGATATTAAATCTCATCAGCTTGAGATATCAAAGCATCAATGCGGATATACAGGAGGATGTCATTGAGTCTGTTATCTATATAAACGTTAGCACCCAGAAAACAGAATTGATACAAGGCTCAAACAAAATCCTCTCCACCTCTTCATCGCAGAAGGAAAAGGGTTACATTCAACTGCAATTCTCATGGCATCCGTTAAGGGAAATGGCCCAAGGATGCTGTCCTTGACAATTTTCATGGTTCTTACAGCTTCGACCATCTCGCTCTGCCATGCTGGACATTGTAAAAGCTATTGCTTTACTTGCTCTATATTATTTTATGAAATATCAAGAGTGCCTAATTAATAACTATCAAAACAGTATTGTTCATTCTGTATTGTGCTATATGTGCAGGTATTAGCTGCCAGAGGGGGTCGCCACCTAAGCTGGAAGAGATTTGCAATGACATGGAAGGCTGTACAGCGGCAACCTGCATGACTAGATGCGAACAAGATCATCCACACCTGAAGTTAGCTCGGTGCCTCATGAACGTAACTCCAAGGAAGTGTTGCTGCCGAAACAATTTACCTTTTGTAAGCGCATCTGTTTGATGCATGTTATTATACTACTAATAATGGCTTTTGGAGAGCCGAGCTTTAATTATATTTATCTTAAGCAATTAACAAAAATTACCACACACGGTAGCATACTCTAATATTCAACGTACCTGAGCAGGCTAGCTAGCCCTGCTCAAAGCAATCAGGACCCGTGGCACTAACTACTTACTCACGACGCGTATGGTCCCTTTGGTTTCGTTGTACGCGGCTCTGGGCCTTCTCCTCCCGAGTTCCGACCTAGGAAAAAAATTCGGCGAAATTTCACCGAAATATCCGATATTTCGCTTTTTCGGTGAGGTCTGAAATGAAATCGAAATGAACAGTACCAATGAAATATTGTTCTTGACTACCTTCATGAGTGCAATTGTCTTGTTTATGTATGCTATCGTGATGTTTATATTTGAGATAATATCTTGTGAAATCATGTCAAATTTTTTGAAAAATTCAAATTTTGTTCGTCGAAATGTCCACAAATTCCCAAAATTTCATATTTATCGGTGACCTCCGAAATTTTTTTATTTCCGAAATAGTTTTCCTAGGTTCCGACTGGGCAGATATGGTTTCGTTGCCGCTCGACCTCATAACGCGACCAGCAGGCAGCAGTACGATGCGGATTCCGGCGGAGGGTGCAGGAGCAGAGCCTAGAAGATCACTGGCATGGGAGGTGGGTAGCCGAGAAGCACGATGAAGCTCGGCTCGGTTGGGGGAAGCTTGATAGCAAATTACACACGACCCAGAAAGACCCCGGCTCCCCTCGCCTCGCGCCACGTGTATTTCGCGATCTCAAAGCAACCAATCATCTCAGGGCTCTCAAATTACACACGTCCCTCTTGATCGCTCGCGCGCGCATGGACGGCAAGGTCGCCAGCGGCAGTTCACCCAATGTGAGTGGGACGCTATCACAATCTAGTCTCTCGGACAGTAGCATGAATCAAGAATTGATCTCTCTAGATGATCATTTATCAGTTGGATACACACATGTCGGCTTTGGCTAGCCATCATGCTGCGGGCGAGAGCTTTGACCAGCTGCAACACTGGGAAGGTGACGAAGAACGCAGGTCCGGTTACGAGGACTCTGAACAACATGCTCCTGCCTGCAGTTTCAGAACACACATAGAATTCGCTTATCAAAAGAGGCATTTGTGAGAGCCGTCCATTTACGTAAATCTCGAGACACACGATAAACTCTTGCGTTCCCTGGTATTGGTATTATTTATATTGTCAGTTTTAGAAAGTTAATTCGTTCCTGGTATTGTATTTTATTTTGATGAATCGTGCCATGCTACAAAAGAAGAACGTAACATTCTAGAGAGAAAACAAAGTTGTGTACGTACATAGGACACTTTTTTAGAATCCCATGAAAATTTAGATTTTTATTCCGAAGTAGTAGTTAGGATTCTGCCCTCGAGAGAATCTTAGGAGAGTAGACTCGATCTGATCTGCGAAGGGTGCTCCGAATAAATTATAACATAAACATCTATGCACGAATGGTAAGTGAATGATAGGACTTGGGCATGTACGTTTCCATGACATGTCAAGTAGAAAAAAAAAACTTTTGACGTGTCAAGAAAATCAAGACAACACGAGTATGTGTGTGCGGTGCATGGAGGAGGGCACATGTGTGCATACGGTGCATGGAGGTTGCCATGTGACAAGTACATAACAAAAAAAAAAGGATCAGATTTTTACGCCATGTGATACATTTTCAACAAAGACATCAGGGCGGGTACAAAGGTGTTGTCTCAAAAAAAATTGTGGCTCAACAGTGACAGAAAATACTCCGAAAATTAAAAATGTGAGGGGTGGATGGGCAGGAGGGAAACAATCGGCGGGGCTTCCCTTTGTCCATAGCGCATGACAGCCATGCTCCTTGGTTCGGTACGCGTGCAGGGGGGGGGGGGGGGGGGGGGGGGGGGGGGTTCCCTAAGGGGACTGATTGTATTCCACTCTCTGGGTGTGAATTAATGCCCTCCAATAAATACTAGCATAGCCTGACCCACATATCAGAGTATCCATCATTAATCTGTTGATATTCCTAGAAAATCAGCAGTAAAATTCTTTTTCTCTGATTAATATAATAATTTCAAGCTTGAGAGCAAATGTTGTACTGATAGTATTCCACTCTCTGGGTGTGAATTAATTCTCTCAAATAAATACTAGCATATCTTGACCCACATATCAGAGTATCCATCATTAATATTCCTAGAAAACTCAGCAATAAAATCCTTTTTCTTCGATTAATGTGATAATTTCAAGCTTGAGAGCAAATGTTGTTGCTTTGTGATCTCATTTTTTTTGCGTCGCTTCATTTAATTCATTTGAGGCTGTCCCATATTTGTGGCTCAATCACGAGAAACATGTGCAACAAAATACTAGGCGAAAGAAAACCTGATAGAGGGTTCGATGGCCAGGTGGGAACTCGTTGTTTGCACGTGGCGCACAACACCAGGGCTCCTTGGCTTAAGTGCGTGCAAATTAGCCGGTGGGTTTGGTTATTTAGTGCCCTCCAATAAATAGTTGCGTATCTTGCTCAGATATCAGAGTATCGATAGTTCAAAGGTTTGTATCTGTTGATTTTTCAAGAAATTTTGCATCAAACTATCACATAAAGACGGTGGGTGGGCACCAATATATAAGAGCACATGCCCTTGCTTCCCACCAGGTCAATCAGTCAATCAGCGCCTGCTTGATCAGGATCGGAGTAAAAGATGTCTCTCGGGAAAGTAGCAACCGGCCTCTTGCTAATGTATGCAATCTTGTTTCCTCACCAAGTGTCTGGAACAGATTGCACCATGGAGCAGAGGAATCAGATACTGATCAACTGCTACAGGTATATCAGGAGGAATCCAGAAGCGATCCCGTCAGTAGACAACGACAGTTCCTGTTGCGAATCGGTGAGACAGGTGCCTAACAGGAACATGCATTGCATCGTCGATATGCTTACGAGGAAAGACAAGGAGGAATACAGACCGCTTAGGATCCTCAGTCTTCATAAGCTCTGTGCACCTCCTGCTCCTCCTACCCCTGAGGTAAAAGACAGTTGACCTGTTTCATACACATACCATTCAGGTTCTGACAAGTTAGTAACAAATTACTTAACCACGTTTGCCCTTGCAGGTCATGCTGTAGAAGTGTGCACTGGTCACCGGATTAAACAATAATATGGTTTTTTTTTTTTTTTGCGGTGGATGGAAACAGGTTGGAAACAATAAGATGGTTAAGAGAAGATATTTATGGAAAAGTAATGTTTGAAAAGTCGTCCAGAGCCAGTTATTTCTCTATGGCATGCTTCTTCTTAATTTTCCTTCAATTAAAAACGTGACCGTTCCACACGGAGGCTAGGGAAAAATTCTCGGAAATTCCAAAAGAAAATGCAAACAACTAGTGCGTTGGGTGTCTTTCTACCAATGCATGCAAGATCGATTCCCCATGCTCTCAAACAAATTCTGCAACAGGTTAGCTCTCCGGCGAATCTCATTCAGAAACAGCTGCAAGGAGAAATGAAATCCTAGCCGCGGGACCTCCTTGGCCCCCTCTCTCTTCCGCTCAGGTAAGCAACCGGTGAGAAGAGGGAGCGGGGATCCATCCTCTCAAGTAGATCTAGTAGTCCAAATAAGTTTCTGTCTATCCTCTTCGGCAATCGAAGAGGTGATGAACAATTTGTCTTGTGTTAGTTCCCTATCCATCTCGTTCTTGTGGTTTGTTCCATGAGAATGCGATTGGCTATGGGTTTTGTGTCCATGGTGGCCTTAATATATGTCAGATGTATTAAGATGCCTTTGGGAGTCTTTTGTCCAAAAAAAAAAACCAGATCGATTCCCCATGGCACTACCGCTCCTTCTGCCCGACCTTTTAACATAGCTCACGTGGCCTCCAGGCACATTAAGCTTAACGATGAATAAGAGTGCTCCATTGTGTCATGATAAACAATTGACAGCATTCAAAGGTAGAAAAAAAAGATGCCCTGAACATAACTAAAGAATAAATCACATATTCTGATGGCATCACTTACGTCCACGTCGGGGAAAGGGGGGGGGGGGGGGGGGGGGTCAGTCTTTCGGGTGGAGGCAAGCTGTTGCTACAGGATGTGAAGAAGCCATCCCAAAAAAATATTAACAAGGTATTGGAGACTACTAAGACCATTTTCAGGATTTGGAGATTAGTGTTTTAGCAGTCTTCCAGTACCACTACCAATAATTAGGGTCCTGCTTTTCTTAAGGACAAAGAAAGGGATATTAAATCAGGACAAGGGATGTTCGTTGTGGGTACATCAGGACAAGTTTTCTCAATTACCTTGTGGGTAAGGTGTGACAAGTTACACCACCTTGGCAAGGTGGAGTAGTAGCACACGAACAATGGTGAGTTGGTGTGACAAGTTTTCTCAACGACCTTGTGAGTTGGTGTGGCAAGGTGGTGTTACCAAAAATTAGTGTTTTCGCTCATTCTTAGAGGCACATGCATGGCAAGGGTTGTAGCTCGACCATAGGGAGCACATGCTTCTAGGACTTGAGCTCACGATTGACGGTGCTTTTATAGGACCAAAGTAGGATTTTCTAGCAAATTTTAATGCTAATTTTTTTGCAGAATATTAAATTGTTGAAAGATTTAAATCCATATGTCGCTCTGCCTCCAGCTGGGTGGGTGGGAGGGGG
>JAAXCT010003527.1:0-32070 GCA_012490785.1 Eragrostis nindensis | reverse complement strand
TTTTGTTTGCTTTATGACGTTGCTGCGTGATTTGGCTTCTTCCTTTTGTTGGTCCCACCTCTTGTTGTTCGTCCCGTAGGGTCATGGTCTTCAACTGCTTTTGCATTGCGCTCTTTGCGAGCCTGAACTCGGGCAGACCTCTTTAGAGGCATCCTAGTTTCACCCGCAGAGACGTAGGCAGTGGTTAGGGAAGGGTTGTGGCCTTAAGCTCTTGTTAAACTACTATTCTAGTTATTTTACTGTTGTTATTGTTATTATTCTATTTAGGTTGATTAAAAGCACACAATCATAGAAAATAAGGAGCCAAAAATCAACAAAATCATCGAATCACACAAACAACGTGATTTATTTGTTGAGGTTTCATGTGTTCGTGCTAGGAACGAGGTTTCAGGCGTAAAGGTAGGATGACTATCGATTTTTGATTGTCCTCAAAACTCGACAATAGTCCGTTGACCAAAAAGAATCGAGAGGGTCTATGACTTAGTCGGATAAAGAAAAACCGTTGCTCACATTACTGCATTTGGAGGTGCTTCATTGACTTGATGCTTAAGGTTATCCAGGCACATGTAACCATGGTCATTGCATTCCACTAGGGTTGAGATCCCAAATTATATTCTTTCCTTGCTCGAAGGTAGCTCAAGGCATTATTTCATACTTTCGTATGAAAACACTAATACTTTTCATTGCTCAGGACAGGATTACAAGTCCAGTACAACTCTGATTATCATAATTACAACTCCTTAGAAGCACTACTCTTACTCCTTGATTATTGCCATTCCTGCAAGTGGTAACCTCCTTCCAGAGCGTTGAGCGGGGTTCTGAAGTTGTTCTTCAGGGAGAACATATTTTAGGAGATGCTGACACAAGCATATATGCATTCCTGTCATACTTCATCGGCCTAGAATTCAGGGGTATTCAGGGCAATTTGCTATGAAGTGCCCAGGCTTCCGACATGCAAAGCATGTTTGACTTGCTTTTCTGATGACTTTGGGTGGTAGATTTGTACCACTTGAGCCTTCACACATATCGGTCCATTGGTGAAAGGCATGTCCTTCTGTCATGTTCGAGGGCTTCTTTAGCTTTTGAGACGTAGCTTGACTAGGTCCTTGTACGGTACGCTTTCTCTTTATGTCGCTGCTTTCGTTGGCGTCTTTTGGTTGCAGGAACTTAGAGAGATTGGTGACCTCTTCACTGATCTTCTTCGTTGACTCCTCCAGGTTACTCAACCTCTCAAGTACATTGGCAATGACAGGATGCGATGTCAAGTATGCATCATCCATGTTATTCCAAACTCCTTGCTCTTGATGCTCTTCTTTTACTAAAGGTTGAACCTCAGTAGATGTTGCTGAGATTTGAGAAGCTTCATTTCTCATACTGGTCTCTGAAGTTCTTGCTTCCTTGGTTGGTTCGTAGAAGAGGCAATCAGCGACTTATGTTCGGGGTTGCAACAGTTGAAACATGTCCTCTTGGCGCCCATAGCGGCATTGCCCTTATTCTTTCTTTTGGGAGCCACATATGGTTTGCAGTAAACCTGGTATAATGTGTTCTCCACTTCTATGGTCTCGTAGTCGGAGTCGTCCATTGGGTTGAATGTGCCTGTGCGGACTTGGCGAGTCGAGAAGTGACTTCTGCGATCGATCGCGAGAGGAACAAGAGATTTTAAAAGATGAGAAAAAGGTACTATGGAAGATTTTGTAACTAATTTTGAAAATAGTCATTTTCGAACGCGACAAATCCTAGGTTTCCGTTCTACAGTCAAGTGATGCTCTGATACCACTCTGTCAGACCCCATTTCTGGAATCTACTGTGCATCCTGTATCAGTCCCTGGATCAGTAGCTGATACGCACAAGAACACAGATATGATAATCAAAAGCATACTTCGAATAGATAAATAAGTTAGATACCTGATATAAGACCCTTAGTGGCGGTACGACAAGGATTTAAAACTATCCAAGTACATCCGACCCACTAGGGGTGAAGCAGACAGCGGAAACCATGGCCCAACGCCAAAAGCAAACTTGAGAAGCAGAAACGAAAACCCAATCGTCGTCGCTCTCTACGAAGTCTTCTCCTACTAAACCAACAATTGCAAACATGTGAGTACATAAGGGACTCAGCAAGCCCTACACTACACAAAGGTATATATACATGCATATTTGGTCTTAGCAAGGAATAGGCTGTATGGTTTATTTGCAACAAGCAGATTTTATGCAAGGTTCACTAAAGCAAGTGAAGGAATTCTTAGATAAAACAGAGAAGTAACTGTCAATATTTTAGTTGGTTGGCCCTGGGGGAGTATGAAGCATTCCCGCCAGTTCCCAAGTTTTAGTTGGGCCTTCTGACCTCAATGGTCATACCGACCCGGCACATTTGCCATCACTTCCAAAACACGAGCAGACTACTGCTCACTCACACTTCAAGGAATCAGGTGGCTAATCATATCGAACTCAACAAAGATGCGTCATATGCCGTGACAACGTCCATCCGGATGAATTTTACACTCTGCAGAGGTTGTACATCTTTTCCACGGGCTATGCACTCTTGATCGGAGAGTAACATAACGCTCAATCCATCTTCTCTGAGTACCACACACAATGCCACCTACGAACCATTAAAGACCCAGGGGCTTTTCATGAGAATATAATAGTCATCATGCAGACCCACTACACATTGATGTGGGGATCACAGGCCAAAACTCCTAAGCAATACAAACTCCAGAGTCTTCTCCTGGTTGCTCGTTTACGCTACTGCCCTCCAGGTGGATCAAAGTGGTAGGCACCAAGAAGGTAGGGTAAGTCCTTCCCATACAGGTTCCGTGGTAGTACGAGAATCATCTTGTTAAAGGTTGAATGAACCGGTCCTTATGTGGCCGGGCAAGCACCATGTCCCCGCACTAGGGGGCTATCACACAATCCATTATGTCATCAATCACTTACTAATGGCCTTGCCCGCAATCCAACCATCCCATCACTGTCTCCATCATCACCTAACACAGTTGTGCTACTCCCAACCCCCAAGTATTACGCACACCACCAAACTCATTTCACACATTTGCAAAAGTAAGTATGTGAGTAAGGTGTGGCAATGTAGAAACATTGCGAGGGGTTCTAAGCAATCTAGTAGCAAGGTGATCGTTCCATCATAGAAATGATGGGACTGTCCTAGGGTTATCAAGGTGACAGTAAACAAGGGTAAACAAGGATTCTGATATTAACGCCTAAGTAACAGACATCAATATCAATAAGCAAGTAGGACCATAACTACACAATCAGTAAAATAACAAGTTAATGCATAGTACGAGAACAGGCAACATAGGTGCATTGCGAAAAACAGTAGGTTCAATCATGATCAAGGAGAAGTAGAGCTTGCCTGAAAGCGCTATCCTAATCTTCTAATACTTGGTCTTCAGATTCTTCTGTTGAAGTCGATGTCTTCAAGTCCTTCTCTCTGACTCGTCCTCGGGCTTGGATTCTTCAACTCATCCTCGAAGCTTGGATCTTCTAGATCTTCCCTGAATTCTCCTGGCTCTTCCTCGGATTTCGTGTAAGCTTGCGCATAGAAATATACCGTATAAACAACTACCGCAAGGAAATAAAGAACGAAAAGAGCCAAATAAGATTCAATTAACTCCAATAAGAATCGATAAAACTCCAAGAAAAATGGCTATGTTTATGCAATGCATATTTATTTGTGAAAGATTATTTATTACAAGTTTTACTCATGGCCTTATAAGGGCCATATTCACCTAGACAAACTATTAATTATCTAAGTTCTCTTAAAGAGGAAAGGTGCAGGGTTTGGCATGAAGCTTTATTTGCTGAAACATTAGAGTGAGGATGATGAGGTGCATATGCTGTATTGATGGTGATTGCGTGCATATCTATTATATAAACTCTAAGTTATTTCTATTAAAGAACATGGGTGGTTCGAGGAAAGGTTGTGCAGATGCGAAGGCGTATATAATCTAGGCATGCATGCGTGATATGAATGCATGGTTGCAATTGAAATAGCAATGAGGCACAATCCAACAAGATTCAGTGGAAGATCAAATATAAACAAGATCGGTAAATCAATAAAGTTAGGTTTTGATCGGTGGCGACATTTGAATAGGTTTGATTGAGCAATAGTTGAGCTAGGTTAGACTTGAAGCTTGGTTGGGGTAGAAGAGAATAAGTCGAATGACACGGCGAGATTGGTCAAATTCGACACTAAAAGGTGAAAGATAATTTGTGCTACACGAGATCAGTGGCAGATGATTGGCCTGGATTAATATTCATCGAGAGAAAGAGGAATCTGGGCATTGATGGTTTGTAGGTACCTTCTATGGCTTCAAGAACAGTACCATGAGGTACTTCGCGTTTCTACGAACGCGTGGGCGCAAGAATCACTCAAAACGGAGCTAGGATGGAAGAGATATAGTCGTTTAAAGATTCTAGGGGCTTGTTTGTAATTACAAAAGATTCTAGGAACCTATTTATAATTATAGAAAAGTTGAGGGACCTTGATGTAAAAAGGCAGGGACTAAAAGGTCATTATGGAAAAGTACAGGGGTGTTTATGTAAAAAGGCAGGACCTAAACAGAATTATCATAAAGGTCAGGGGCTTATCTGTAAAAGTTCAAGGCTTGGGATTTTCTAGGTTTTCTAGAATAATTTTTCTACTGGAAATTCTATGGACCAAGTCCGTGGGTCCTGTGGACCGGCGAGGGGCTGCGGTCTACCGGTCCACAGTGGACCGGTTACATACCCCGAAGGGGTACCTAATCTGGGTCGTGGGATCGAGATCGGACGGCTGAGGGCGACTGGAGGCGGTGGGCGGCGGCCGGCGACGGTGGGGACGGCGGCGCCATGGGCGGCTCGCCGGAGTTGGCCGTTCCGGCGTTCCGGTGGCCCAAACTCGCCGCGGACTAGACAGGAAGAGAGAGGACGGGGAGCAGTGGAGGAGGCTGGCGACGGCGAGGGGCAACGCGGCTAGGGTTTCGAGCTTGGGAGCGGCGGCAGCTTTAGGGATGATGGAAAAGAGTGCGCCGGGGTTCGATTTTATAGGGGCGCGGTGACGTGTAACGCAAGGAGGGGCAGAGAAGGCTTCGGGGCGAAGCAACTTCGAGGGGAAGGATTGCCGGTCATTGTGGCGGAGATTTTTCCGGCGACATTGCGTGTGGCGACTGTCCGTTGGCTCGAATTGCGGCGCGGGGACGTCGTCTGCTTGGTCGCCAAGTCGAGCGGCGCTTCTGTACGGCATTGACGAGCTCGTCGTCGCGCTGTGAGAGCGGGATTTCCGGCGGCCTTATCTTTGGCTTAAATGGCGCGGCGCCGCCCCGTACAACGATGGGACGACTCAGTGGTCAAGGTGACGTCGCCGCGGTATGGCTACAGCGGCGCAAGGACGCCGAGGTGGAAAGGATAGGGAGAGGGAGAGAGAAACGGCGGCACGCCGTCGGGAGAGTTCGGGAGAGAGAGAGAGAGAGATGATGAGCTGGAGGAGGAAGATGAGGAGATGGGCCAGGCTGCAATGGGCCGTAGCAGGCCAGAGGGGAGAAGGAAGGGCGCGGCCCACTCGGGGAGAAGGAGAGAGAAAAGAAGGGGAGGTGGGCTGGGCCAGAAAGTGGAAAAGAAAAGAGCATGAGGCCCAAAGGATTTTAGGGGAAGAATGTATTTATTCTTTTCTGGGATTTTGAGGGGCTTCAAATTTGAATGGAATTGAAATTTGGAAAGGGAATTAACTTCAACAAACACTCCAAATAAAACCAGTAAATCCAAAAATGAATATGGTGATATTTATGCACATTTAAATTCAAGATTTTGAATTCGAGGTGAATTTTCTAAGGTTCAACATATAGTCATTTCAATTTGTTGTAAATTCAAAAGTTCAAATTTTTAGTGGTCTTTAAATGAAAGCAAACACTTGAGCACAAATTCTATATTTCAAAAATTTCATATTCTACTGGTTCAACTTAATTTAGTGAATTTTATTTTAAAAATTCATGGCAAGATAAGATTTAGACAAAAATTTAAATTTGAGTGGTTTTTATTCCATTTTATTTTTCACTTGAAATTTGGGATGTTACAGCGTGGCTAGTGGCTACCATAGGAGATAGTCTGACTTTCTGGTTAGAAATCCAAATAAAAGGAGTTGATGAGGAGGTTGAAACGACCATATATAGTTGCATGGCATGGAAGCATACTAAATGGAATGGGATGCATATGGAATAAACTGAACGGACAAGTGTGATGGCACCGATTCACTGCAGATGTATCGCCTACAAAGGGACCGGAGCGTCCACCGAATCTGCGCCAGTAGTCAGCAGTAGGAGGTGGCACCGTAGACAACGTGAGGCTCGTGGAGGAGCTATCCACCCAAACCGCGTCCAGCTGATGTTGGATCGATGAGATTGCAAACAACTCTGTTACGTCTGTTCGAACCCATGTGTTAGTGTGTCTTTTTATTGTGAACTTTAGAGTGGAACAAGCACCATTCCCGCATGGCCGCAGGCACCGAAGGACGTACACAGCCCAAAACCACCCTGTTTCGATTTCTCACGATCAATAACCTAAGTGGCGACTTAAATCA
The DNA here is from genome assembly GCA_012490785.1 of Eragrostis nindensis. Classification (NCBI taxonomy): domain Eukaryota; kingdom Viridiplantae; phylum Streptophyta; class Magnoliopsida; order Poales; family Poaceae; genus Eragrostis; species Eragrostis nindensis. The sequence goes on along the minus strand of JAAXCT010003527.1, from coordinate 25,499 downwards.
GAATAATATCGGAGAGAAATGTGATGCCAACTGTGAAAGTGGTGCAAGGCGAGCGCGAGGAAGGGCGACGCTGGGTGGGTGTCAGGGCTCAAGAGCAGCGGCACCGGCTGGCTTCAAGGGGGGACAAAGCGGGTGTCAGGAACGACATGGCCGGCTAGCTTCCGTTCCTGGCCTTACGTTGTTCTTTTTTATTCCTGAGGGGGATTGTGGAACACTGAATTTTAGTTCACCCCGTTCGCGTCCATATGGCGCGATTGCATGGATTGGTTTTTCTTTGCTACGTGGAAGGGTGGATGTCTCAGTAGTTTATCGCGGGTGTGGTTCACTACCTCTCCATTAGGTCACACACCGATATTATCAATTTTCTTGTGTTCCTCCGTGAAGACCGGGCTGTAAAAGCTTGCAGCCACGTAATCTATATGTGTAATGTGTGTGCATATGATTTGGTATCAAGAGTTTTTTTTTAAGGAAAAAGTCTATTTTAGTCTCATAAACAATTCAGTTTATCGTTTCACACTTTAAACAAAATGATGGTTCACTTTACTCCCCTAAACAATTCTATTTGGTGAAAAATACACCTAATTGAGGTTTTTTTTTTCTCATCCTACAAGTGGAATTTGAAGCTTAAATTTTGCATGTTGACAACTCTCGTGACAACCTATGTTGAAATAATTATGCCACATTGTTTTGATATTGTTTATACAGTTTAATTGCAATAACCCATATATGCATACAAATAATATAAAAACATAGTTAAAAATTATTTTAACACAGCTTATTGTGGGGACCGCCGTCATGCAAAATTTGAACTTCAAATTTCACTTGTAGGCTGAGAAACAAAAAAGAGAAACCTCAATATGGTGTATTTTGCACCAAATGCAATTGTTTAGTGAGTAAAGGGAGCCATCATTTTGGTTAGGGTGAATTAATGAACAAACCGAATTGTTCGTGGGAGTAAATGGACTTTTCCCTTTTTTTTTTATTTGGGTGGACAATTTGGTATCAAGAGCTTGGTTGCCATAGCGAGAATTAGTTAAGTTCTGGTTTCAATTTTTTTAATCGAATCCGTCCAAAAAGCCACATTACTACTACTCAGCGCACTATAGCCATTGTCGGCGACCAAATCACCATCGCACCACCGAAGCACGGGCCCACCCTTTACAAAACTAAATGCGACAACCAAACTCTAGTATACATTGATTTATGTGGGAGTAAAAAATTTGATAGGTTTATGATGAGTCACGACCACTTTCAACTCTGTACTCTACTAGTGTAACTTATGTACCACTAACTGCTTCATGGTACCATTATATATAGGATTGTAGAACCATCTCACTTGTGTGATAAGGTGGCTCAATTTGATATCACCAGTAGTAAGAGAATTAGAAATTGGAGAAAGAGCTGGAATGGTACCTATCTTGAAAAGGTGCATGAGAAAGAAAGATAAAAAGAATTCGGGTCTTATAGGAATAAGAGGCACAGGGAAACAAGCTACTCAATATGGTATCCATTCTTGTTCCTACTGCCTCATCAATCCAAGTAGGTTGAAAAATGAGGTGTCCAGACAACAATGCCCATCTTGCGCCTGCGGTAATTATGGGTCGTTCAGCAGCCATATGGAACGATTCATCCCTCAATACTGGGAAAAAAATTCTCTGGGAACCGTCCGCAAAGTGCTGGAATGCGGCCCCTTCCTAGATGGTCGACGCGTGGACATTGTGGGGGATCCAACGGGACTACGGGAGCAGCGATTGGCTTGGTTTCAGGTGATTCCGCGCACGGCTCAGCTCTCAGCGATGCGCACGGCTCGGACCTCGGACCCTCGACGCGTTTCAGTAAAAGATGGCTGAGAGCTCAATCAGCCACCGCCGCCGGTTGTGCGAGTTCCATCCGTCTCCGCTGCCCGCGCGAGCTCGATCCGCCGTGGTTTCGCCGCCGCATCCAAGCTCGATCCCTCGACGGCTGCTCGCTCCACGTGAACTAGTGAAACATTGCAGAGCAAAACACATTAATTGTCAAGAAAATCGAGGCAGCATCTCCACCGCCGAGGCCTCGGCCGCCATGCAAGACCACGCCTTCCCCTCCGCGGCCACGGATCGAGCGAGCAGAGCAGCCATCGAGCACCTCAAGTGTGTGAGCTCGCCGTCGAGGAAGCTTGTATGCGAAGACTGCGAAGTGGAGGCCGCTACGTCCAGCAACCTGAGAAGGCAGAAGACCGGCCGGCGGACGCTCTCGGCGGCGGTGGTGGTAGAAGAGGGAGGCGTAGGCCGCAGCAAACGAGGAAGAAGAGCCAAGAGAAGGCGAGCTGCCGCGTGGGAGCTGAGCCGTGGGTGTCGCTGATGGCAGCCATGCGCCGCGAGGACGTGCGGGAGCCGAATGGTTGCAGACGTAGGATGGTAGTTGGCGACTACGTGGCAGAAATCGGGAGCGGGGCCGCACAACTACGTTTTACGAACCGTCCGCAGGGAATTTTTTTCCCAATACTGCACTTACTTTTTTGACTTGTCATCGTAGTAATTCAGTTTATCAAAATAGAATATGGCCTATCCTGCTTCAACTGCAAGACATCTGCCTTCGGGGCAAAGAGCAGGCTGGAGCTACCAACAGGATAGGAGTCTGAGTTCGTTGAATAGGGTTGCATACATGGAGGTGATGCATTGATGCTGGTGTGTCGTGTCAGATGTAACCTAGCGCTCGTGCTTTGAGTTGTATGCTATCTCTCTCCTTTCATCTTTTGCGAGAAGGGAAAATCACACCATGCGTTGTGCAGCAGCCATATGGAACGATACATCCCTCAAATCTGCACTCATTATTTTGACCTGTCATCGTAGTAATTCAGTTTGTCAAAACAGAACATGTCCCATCATGCTTTGGCTGCAAAGACATCTGCCTTCGGGGCAAAGAGCAGGCTGGAGCTACCAACAGGATAGGAGTCTGAGTTCGTTGAATAGGGTTGCATACATGGAGGTGATGCATTGATGCTGGTGTGTCGTGTCAGATGTAACCTAGCGCTCGTGCTTTGAGTTGTATGCTATCTCTCTCCTTTCATCTTTTGCGAGAAGGGAAAATCACACCATGCGTTGTGCAGCAGCCATATGGAACGATACATCCCTCAAATCTGCACTCATTATTTTGACCTGTCATCGTAGTAATTCAGTTTGTCAAAACAGAACATGTCCCATCATGCTTTGGCTGCAAAGACATCTGCCTTCGGGGCAAAGAGCAGGCTGGAGCCACCTGCAGGATAGGAGTCTTGAGTCCGCTGAGCAGGGTTGCATACATGGGAGGTGATGCATTGATGCTGGCGCGTGGTGTCAGGAGTAACCTAGCGCTAGTGCTTGGAGTTGTATGCCATCTCTCTCCTTTCATCTTTTGCGAGAAGGGAAAATCACACCATGCGTTGTGCAAGCCTTACCGTCGAGGCGGCTGGTCGGGCGGCGCCACCCGGCCGGTGTCGAGCGGAAAGCGGCAGAGTAAGATCGCGTTGACGTGGGATGATTTCCTTTGACCTATTTTGGGTGGATCGTTTCGTTTCAGATTTGAGGAAATATTCTCGAGTGGGATCAACCCATCCCGTTGCTTTCTCTCAAACAAACACCCAAAAAATAGGATGGACTCGTCCCGACCCTCAAACCAACGACATAGTACTGAGTAAACGAGTTACCTTACCAGGTGTAAACGCCTCGAGCGGGGTAGCGAAGTGGTGAGGGGGAGAGACTTGGTATTCGCGGTTGCGAACGAGTTTGCCGCTCCACTGCAATGAGGTGCTAATTGGTTGCTTCCTCATTCGCGACGAAGCTGGACGAATTTGGGGCTCCTTCTCACGCGCTTTCAGCTCTCTGCGTCGTAGAAGGAAGAATCACCGTCAGAGGCGGCGGCCGGGGTGAGAGCCTCCATGGTCGAAAAAGGGTTCCGAATTTGAGATCAAGGGAGGAGAAGAGACGTGACGGCTCACATTTGATTCGCTTTCTCGCGCATTGGCATGGTCGCTCGCCTGCACGACTTGTTGGCTCGGCATGGCCTATTGAGTAAGGGTGTGGATGCGTCGCTTGCCCAAATCTCAGGGTGGGCTGGCCCGACCTGTCCTCCTTGTAGCACCGTGGCTCCGCCAAATCCGTTTAACAGAGATTTCACTCTACTTCTGTGTTGGTATATGTCATGCATGCCGGGCGACTTGTCTATGAAAGCAAGGAATACAGAGTGGTTGGAGCCGTTCCCGTTCCAATCAGGAGGGTATTTGTAACACACAAGAGTCCAATCTAGTTTAAGACGATTTATACATCAAGTGGGACCACACACTCCATGCATCATATCACAAAAGGATATGATAGGATGAAAGAATGTAGTGGCATGATGGAACACTCACATGACTGTCACATAAGCACTTATTAACTGTGTACCAATTGAGCTGTGCAATTCTATTCTTAAGCCTAACACGAGGCCTTTTGTTGAGTATATATATGCAGTATGCCACCACTCTGAGCAAGAGCGACACTCAAAGGAGAAAGAGATTAAGGTGTAGTCGGCCGAGAATGACGAAATGCAGACATCTGCTATACGAATGGAAGGCAACGGGAAAAAGCACACCGCTTCAAACTTGTACGCGTTGTTGTTCGACCTCAGCATTTTGCCATGGTGTGAGATAGCCAGAGGTTTGAACAGGACGAATCAGAGAGGTTGAGGTCCTCGAATCAGAGATGTTGAAGAACCTTGAGCGCGCTCTCATAGCCTTTTTTTTCCTGCTAGAGCATGCCCAGCGACTGGTAGTTGGTGCCGCTCCCATTCTAACCAGGAGGGTATTTTACGGTGCCTAATACCAGTAGTATTATACCAGTAATATCATGAAGGGTATTATGGTCATTTTATTTTCTCGGTCCACTTTCCGTGGCGCCGCTACCAATCGAAGTCCTTGCGTTGCCATCCTCTCTCCCCATGATCTCTCTCTGCTGGCACCTATGATGTTTCCGCCCTGCACCACTACCAATTTTCTCTTTCCCACCACCGATTTTACGCCATCACTCAATCCTTTTTCCTGAAATACCCTAGTATTATTAATATTACGTACTCAAGAATACTTGTGGGAGATTTGGATCATCGAATCCTAAATACCACTAGTATATACTGGTGGTATGGTGCACCGTAAAACTCTTCATTTTGTAATAGGAGAAGTTTTACGGTGCCCAATATCACCAATATATACTATTGGTATTTAAAATTCGACGATCCAGATTAGTTTCCTTTCAACCCCTAGTATCATCAGTATTCTTGAGTAGTATCTATAATACTAAAATATTTTAGGAAGAATAATTAAATGCTGACGTGATCCGGTGGTGGCATAGGGGAAGTCGGTGGTGGCGCAAGGCAACGAGGTCCTGAGTGGCAGTAGACGAATTCGTGAGGAGGCGGATGGAGGCGCACAGATTTTGACGGGTGGCAACACGGCTTTCTTTTGTTTTTCCTCTCTCGTCTACCATCATTCCTCCTGACAAATGATGACAAAAGAAATCAGCAAATGATTATTCACGGAGCTACATGAACGCAAGTATGAATCAAAATTAGAAAATTATTCCAAAAAAAAAGCATCAATAACTTAGAAGGTTTCAGACTTGCTTCCACTTTATTCCAATAACAATGATCCCATCTATATCTGTCCTTACACGGAAGCCATTCAGACATTCACTACAGGACAGAGGACACTCGGGCAGCAAAATAAGCCTCAACTCCATAAAGTTGTCACATGCCTCTTCTCATGCAAAAGGGACAGTGCAAACAAGAAAATCTGAATCAAACTACAATTTTCTTACTGACTACAAAGCAAACATCAAACACATGCATAGTAGATGCTGATTTTCAGACTTAAGCACAGCCGCTATGCTTATGTACTTGATCAAGGACTTGGAATGGTGGCAATACAAAGTGAAAACAATCAAGTTTTAACGAATCTAATTTTGCTCCAGAAATAATGCAATTTAGAAGACTGGAAATTGAGCAAGTCATTGAATTAATAGGTCATGAAGCATCTAGACATATAAGACTGCGCTGTGACACAAATGTAAAGGTGCTCTCAGCACAAGCAAACTTACTAGCCACTAGCAGCTTATTAGCTTAAGATCTGCAAACATTGGTGTTACTGAAAAAAATAAACATCAATGAAGATTTGTTTATACAACAGAAACAAAGGTTTCAGATTATACGACAATGCGGCGGCAGCGGCGGCGGTGCGTGCTTGCTGAATGAATTGCGACAGAACAAACTTAACTCAAACTTACAGCAGACTGAAACTAAACTCGACAACAATATTCAGAGCTCTACAACTTTTGTTATACTCAAAGATACGTAAAAATACACCTTGGAAAGGTTTTCCAGAGCTCTACAACTTTTGTTATTACCATATTTTCAAATTCGTCACCTAAGATCCTTGAAAAAGACCTCGAACTGCTACCCTACGTTTGTTCAGATGGCGAATCTAGCCAGGCATTGCCCCCATCTTTGGGAAGAAGCAAAGGAAGAGGAGCAGACCTCGATGGTGACGACGGCCGGGCGCCATGCAGGTTTTCCACGAGATGGATACGCGCCGCCAGCACGGACGCCGTGGTGGTGGTGGTGCTCCCAGTGCAACGTCGTCGTCCTCGGGGATGCTGCAGCAGCGGCGGCCGGCTAGCGAGGCTCGGGCAGTAGCAGCCGGGGCAGACATCATCAACGTCACGGAGCCGGGGCAATTGGGGGCCGACAGAGGGCCTCGAGGAAAATGACCTCGACGAGGACGATGGACGCGGAGCTCGGGGCGACGGGGATGCCGGAGGAGGCGGGGACGGCGTAGATCAAGCCGAGGCGAGGGTTCCCCGTGCCGCAACACAACTTCTCTGGCCGCCGATGCACGCCGGCAGGGAGGGCGGGAAGATGGAGGGCGGCAGCGGGGATGGCGGAGGAGGCCGGGGCGGTGAAGATCCGGCCGAGAGGCGCCGGTGCCGGGGATGCAGCGCGACTTCCGTTGCCGCAGATGCGCGACGGAGGGGAGGGGCGGCGCAAGGACGACGGAGGGCGGCGGCGATTATGCGGAGATTTGCGGAGGAATAGGAGAAGAAAAGAGGCGGCGGCTCGAAGAAGGGAGAACGACGCCCGGATAGGGTTTCAGTTCCATATGGACCGGGCCGCAATGTACAAATTCTCTGTACTTTTTGGCCCGTTTCTTTTCCCCGACTTACGGTTGGATGCAACTGGATAGATTTAGCGTTGCTCAAAAAAAATGGATAGATTTAGCGACACATCTTCCGTTGCTATTCACTGAAAGTTGTACCGACTTATAGTCCCTCGGTAAATAGAGAATCACCGACTTATGGTTCGTCGTAAACTTTTACCGATTTATAGTATGTCGCTATAAGTTTATTTTTACCGACTCACTAACGTCGCTAATTCTGTGCTGTGATGTAGTGACGGACGTGGACATATATGACTAAAATGATCATGGTACCCTTCGAATTCGTGATACCTGGTATGTGGCACTGTAAAACTCCTCAAGTAACAGACAAGAATGAATGATATAGGACAACTTACACATCAAGCGAACCACACACTCTCATGATCTCATCAAATCACAATAGGAGTACGATAGAATGAAAGATTGTAATGGCTTGATAGAATGCAACAGATATGCATTCACATGACTGTCACATAAATACTTATAACTGTGTACCAAACGGGCCGTTCCGCGGATAGAGTTGTATAATTTTATTCTTAAGGCTAACACGGACGACTCAAGGCCTTTTGTTGAGTATATATGTGCAGTATTCCACCACTCTAAGCAAGAGCGACATTCAAAGGAGAAAGAGAGTAAGGTGTAGTCGGCCGAGAATGACGACATGCTGAAATCTGCTATACGAATGGAAGGCAACGGGAAAAAGCACACCGCTTCAAAGTTGTAGGCATCGTTGTTGTGCCTCAGCATTTTGCCATGGTCCGAGAGGTTTGAACAGGACGAATCAGAGAGGTTGAGGTCGTCGAATCAGAGAGGCTCAAGATCCTCGAGTGTGCGCGCGTGGACTTTTTTTCCTGCTAGAGGAGATCGAGCAAAAGCCAAAAGCAGGCCAGATGACGAGGAGACGGGATAGAGTGCGGCAGTTATCTGTTGGACATGGCGAAGATCGTCAGGGCAGACGCGGATCTCTCGTTTCAAGATGATGGGGAAACCGGGCCATGCATAGTGTCATTTCTCATTTGTCGCGTGCCCAAGTCGATCAGTGCCCGGTCCGGCCGGAGAATGTCATGGAGATAATCATGCCTTGGAATATGTTCTGGGTCGTGGCGCGTGTGTGCATGCGTTCAGATGTGATCGTGTGTGTGCAAAATAGCTGCATGTGTGTTGGGCGGGTGCACGCTGCCGCTGACCATGTCTCGTGGCGCAGGCGGGGCGTCCGGCGCCCAGTGTGGAGTTCGTGGCCCACCAAATTCATGCGTGTTTGTGCTTGATCGGCCCCTGGGTTTCAACAGTCAACACATGGGCAACATCACCATCGGGTGAAGCTGAGCGTGGTCTGTTCCAAGAGCATGTTGCCGCTGTGGCGCTGGTAGCGTTCACATGCCTTTCTAGCGTACACACATCATGATTACTATCAATACGCATGGTGGTCAAGAGGGCGTTCGTGATGAAGAGTTGAAATTAATGGCATTGGCTGGTGGGTGGCCGTTGCACGGCGAGATCGTAGGTAGCCGGTGGCTGGGACTGGAATGCATAGGGAACAACAGTTGAGCTTCTATATATCAACACAGCGTTCTACGCTAAGGGAGTACTCCGTACATGGCATGGAGAAGGCGCTCAGGCAGCTTCCCACTTGGGGCAGTCATGGGCTGCATCTTACACATGGGCCAGACTTTCAACTCACGTGCCGCTGCTCTCTCACCCGTACGTAGATCTGATCATCTACCTCTTGGTTCCAAGCAGCTCAAGATATGTGGACTCGTGGGAAGACTTCAGGCTGTAGTTTAAATAGATCAGCAGCGTGCTGACTGCTGAGGAGGGCAGCTTACTTGTAGCTGAATTCTGTTGCATGCAACTACCACAGTTCCTCAATTGATCGAAAAAGCGAAAGGAATCTAGCGACCAAACCTTATCGTGTCTATCTGTTGATGATCATCAGTCTAGTAGGTATTACACAGCGTTCACAGGTATTGGACGCAGTCGTGATTAGGTGACCGAGGAGCTGCAGATAGGCTGCGCACACCATAGCTTACCGAGCGGCCATGCGTGCCGTTTAGCTTGTGTGAAAATACTGACTCTGAAACTCTAAAAATAAGACCAACCTAAGATCACAGATCCTTATAATTTTTGGTCCTGAGAAGGAGAGATAAGTAAACTCCAAATAAATCAAATAATAAGAGAATGGAAAAGCATCACTGACATGTTGATTTAACAAAAATTTGACAACCAACTACATATATCTCGATGGAGCAGGAGTTGTCCTCAATGAATGTAGCCCGTATGAACTAGAAACTGAATCACACCCAAGAAAGAGAGAAAAGGAAAAGAAAATAGGAGAGGCTCTTTTGCATGCTCCATTTGTCTTCATTATTAAACCATGCATTAGATGACACTAGCCCATAAACCTGTGCACTTGCACGGGCTAGTGTTCTTTCTAAATGACTGTGTACGGGTGAAATAACTTTATAAGAGAGATTTTATAAAACACCTGATTTGTGCGCGAGAATATTAATTTGAAAAGTAGAAATTATTTTGTGAAATACATCTTTCTGGTTTCCCAAATGAAAACTCAACTATCCTTTTGAATAAACAAAATTCAATAATTATCTTTTATCCTCAAAAAAAAATTATCTTTTAATACAAACATTTCTTGTTTCTCTAATCTATAGGGCATGGGTCATACTGCAAAAAGAAGGTGTTCATCCTTTACATTTTTTTTTATCTCGTGACTTTTTTTTGCTCCTTATACAAACTTAATTGTATGATGCGCACACCTCTAATGCACAGATTTGGGAGTTCGGGATTTCTTTGTGCACAACATACTCTGCAACGACGCTGCACAGATTTGGGAGTGATCGGCTCAAATAAGCAAGCAGCGCACACCTGCGGGGGACTGGAGCCTGTTGATGTCCTTAGACCGGCAACCGAATGCAGATGACCGCCAACACTACAACCTTTGTGTCTGCAATACCCTATCAGCGTCAGTCGTTTGTCATGGACCCTGCATCAAGCAAGGAAGATTAAAATACGCCATTATGAATCTATGTACGTCAATTTAGGCTGTCCCAAACTTCATAAGGTTGGAGGTTTTTTAGATAACGGGGAATTCTATCTTATGAAAGCAAATTCTATTTCATAAGTTGGAGGTAGATGCTGCAAACTGTAGATATTAGAACTGATATGCTGATCCAAGAATACAATAAGCTCAAATGAACGAAAATGCAGAGTACGTTGTGCACAAAGAAATCCCGAAGACAGGGAAGATCTTATCCTATATATGGATGTGGGCATCAGAGAGAAATGGACCCGTACTGTGAACTTGCAAGATCTGCGCGTCAAATCCCATCGAAAAAGAGGAATAACAACACCTATGCTTATACAAACAAGGAGAGCAGTTCCTTCTCCTGATAGATCAAGATCTATGAACTCGCGCATGAATACTACAATGATCTGGAACAGCAAGATGATAATCTTACCTCAAGCAGGACCCGTGGAGCTAGCCGCCGCCTTGCATGAAAGACCGGCCCATCAGTTTAGCAGCTGCCGTGTGATGCTTAAGCTGCTTGTGAGAGTTCCTGGCAGAACACTTCGGCAATATAAGTTGCTGAGATTTTGTCTTGAGTGAAGCAACACGGCAGCGGTCCTTCCTCTGCGAACCCTCGCAATTACTCAGAACTTGTATAACACCAGCGTCCAAAGACTTGCCAAGTCAAGTCCACGCCTGCCGGCCTAGGGTGCAAGTTGTACTCAGACTGGTTCCACACGGGAGGGAATCTGGCGCGGCTGGGGGCAATCATGGCAACGGAAGAAATCTGCTTGGGCTCGGATTGTATCGAAGAATGGCCAGCGGTGGATCTTGGATTTCTATCACGAGGGGACAGTACAAACTAAAGTAAGATGATCCACTCGATTTCAAGTGATATAAAGAGAAATCACAAAACATATCCAATTAACTATCGATTAACTATGTATCCACAAATCAAGAATAAAATAGTTTCAATGTTATAGATGGAAGAAGGTACCTATCTGAAAGTGGAATGCTTAGTAGAAGATTAAAGCTTCACGGGGAGTTCTGTCATAGCTTGAAAGCGTTTGATGATCCTCATCATTTACTGGCTCAAATATTCTCGCTCAATGAATCACTCAAGTATTGATCTCCCATCTTATTTCGTAGCTCCGTCTTCACAAGGCTCGTGAAGGTTGAGAACCAACTTCATCAACAATAAACAAGCTTGCACTGCTCATGCTTAATGCTTATTTGTCTCAACAGATAGCTCACTAAGATTCTTCGCTTCCCAAGCCATAGTACTTGTTAAACCTGACTAATTGTGTGAGGACGATGAGAACTTTTTTTGCTTTCTGGCTATGAGCACTCCATAAAGATGCTAAAATATTGTTCCTCTTCTTGCTTTGCCCTACTGTTCAGCAAAATTGCAATTCAATATTCATCTTATTAACTATAGACCCACTGCCTTAATTCAGCTTTTATGTGATTTTATTTGTCAAAAGACCCACTGCCTTTGAATGCTTTTAAATAATTACAGCCTGTGCCACCGCTCACTGAAAATATAGGAAGGGCAAGCGGGTAATTAACTACCTTAGAAACGGGTTTTTAGAATTTAAGAGTTCAGGATCCAAACACCCCCATCCAGATTTATTTTTAGAAGCCAGATTATAAAAACTACACATATAGTTGAGATTCTTAAAAGCTGGTGGGGATCTAAACACCACCTTAATGCCGGTGTTACCACTTAAGCTTTATGGAATTATTCTCACGCTTATTCTTTTTTTCCTATAGTTGCCAAATAGAAAACTCTCGCATCCAATCTGTTGGTATGTCCTCAGTACAACAACAAACAAGATCACAGAGTTACAAACCAACTAAACTACTGAACTACTAATGGGAATGCGAAGGAAAAGGCACACTAAAGCGAAGATAATAACACTAGTAGGAAGATTCTTATTACCGTATCTTGATACAGCCCAACGGGAATCGACCCCCCCAACGGGAGTCCTGGGAGCGCTGTTTATAGCCTACTCAACATGTATCCTTGTTGACATAAATACCCTTGATCACACTAGTCTATACAGCAAACCCTATGTACAAAATTGTCAAAAGGGCATAATAGTCACGTTACAACATTTCCTGAAACGCTAACCCTAACTGCTCCGGAGGTGGGACCCTCCAGGGCTTGCGAGAAGGGACCCACGCGAAGTGCGCTTCGCCGTTCGCACTTCGCGTCCGTCGTCCCGGGTCTTCGCCCCAGCTTTCCCCAGTGGTGGCTCCTCTCCGCATTCCACTTTGTGGATTCCGGGATCTGCAACAGACTATGCGAAAACGAAGAGAGGTGATCAATAGCGAAGAGACAATGAGCTTTTACTGCAACACTCTTCGCCATTCCCAACACAAACCCCTCGTGGGCGAGGTTCAACTTCGGTGAGCCGAACCCTCGAACCAGACGACCGTCATAGAATGCGAAAAGGTTAGCCGGAAAAACTCCCCTCTCGAAGTTGAGCCGAGGATGTTGCAGGATAGAGAAAAAGCGAAGAGATTTGGTCGACCGTTTTGTCGGTTATTTTTGTTTTACTCGCTTGACGCGATTATCGATGCGCAATAACTGCGTCGGTTTTCACCCCCCTATAAAAGGACCGGGGAGGGGTCGAGTTCATTTCACGCTCGCCTGTTTGGAATTTTAAGTCTCTTCGCTTTTGGTTAGTCTTGAAACTGCTCTATCGACCCTCGTTCGCTTCGGAATTCGATCCTGAGGTATGTTTACTTCTTTTTGTCTTCGCTTTACGTCCTCTCTTTTTGCCTTTACTAACGGGTTTTCCCTTCGCTTTTATACTTTTCCAGCCTCCCATGTCTAGGATCAGGCAAACTGCTCGCCATGTCGACGACATGGTTGCTGATGAGGCTCCTGCTGACGCTCCGTCTGGCTCTGCGGCAGCGGAGTCGCGTTCCCTGTTGAGTGATAGCTTGGAGAAAATTCCGGACTCTCCTTCTCACGGTGAACGCGAAGTGACTGCACATGAGCCGGCTGAGGAGGGCGATGCGGAGAAAGGCACCGCGGCTGGTATGACTGCCGCCGATACTGCTCCTACTGCCACTCCGCCTGCCGTCGGAGGTAATAATTTTGGAGAGAATGCTGATTTTATTGCTTACCTAGATTCTGCGGCTGAACTCGGAGCGAAAGGCCACACTGCCGAAGAGGGTTGCTCCAAGGATGCTGCCCCTGATTCTGCTGAGCTATCGGATAGGGAAAGAACTCGGCGAGAAGGTGTGGCTTCGCTTAGAAAACCTATGCAGCTGTCGAAGACTCTGCGCCTTGGGAGTTCGCTTGTTACGGAGCGTGTGCTTGAACAGTACGCAAAGCTTGGATATTTTGAGGCAGGCACCGCACGCGCTGCTAAAGGCGAAGAAGTCCCAACTCTGGAACCCAACGAAGCTGTTGTTTTCCGGGATTTCTATGAGGCAGGGTTTCGTCAGCCGACATGGAACTTTCTCGGAGCAATTCTATTTCGATATAACGTGGAGATGCACCAGCTGACACCCAACGCCTTCATGCAGCTGGCGAAGTTCATATGGGCCGTGTGCACTCATAAGGCTCGGCTTCATCCCGATGCCTTTTGCCGTTTCTTTCGCTTGCACTTGCAAACAAAAAGGTGCATTTTTACGATGATATGTTCCTCTCCCAGTATGGGCGTAGCGTTTCCGCTTTTCGCAGGATCGAGTCGGAAGTGCTGATGAACAGACACAACAGTACATCACATAAATAAGCACAATTTAAGTCTTTAAGTTATTACAACAAGTCTTAAATGGATTAAAACACATGAGTACACAGCGGAAGTCTGAAGATACAAGCAATAGCTACTAGTCTCTACGATACAAAGGCCGCACATCAAAGCCCTGTGATGTGGACCTGCTGAGGAACTCCACCAAGCAACAACGGAAGCAAGACTACCTGCAACAAAAACATAACGAGCCAAACCCTGAGCAACTAATACTCAGCAAGACTTACCCGTCAACATAGCTAACTACAGCCGACTCCTAGAATGCAAAGGCTACAAGGGGTAGGCTGACTCACTGGCATAAAAGCGCACTAATTACTTGGTCCTTACTTCAATTTTTAATTCAATTAAGTACTTAATCAATAATGCAGTGCACTTATCTCTACAACAGATATAAACAATACATCAGATCAACAATGCAGTAGTAAGTACAGTAATAATACATAAGTATAGCAGTAATAAACATCATCATCATCATCATCATCAATAACCACACTACGATGTGACTCAGTGTTGGCGATTTCTAGCATACCATTTTATATGCCAACTGCGCCTTATTTAGAGCATAAATGTCATCATTATAGGCCATTAACCCTTGATAATAGCACCATGTTTGTATATATGTCGTTCTGGAGCTTTATTGCAGAAACAAATGAAAAGGACGACATTCTGGACATTGAGGCTGATCTGGATCTGAAGAGAAGAGAACCAGCAGAAAAGGCCTACTGTGCCGACCGGCACAGGGGACTCCAAGGCCACCGAAGCTGGCCCACCATTCAGTTTATTCTAGAAGGAAGTTATCCGAACCAATCTTGGGAGATATTCGTCACGAAGAGATAAAAGGTACTCGAAGATTTGAAAGAGCAATACAAGACTTGATCTCGAAGAAAACTGATTGGAAGGCCCACATGGAAGCTACCTAGGACTTCGGAACCGACTTAGGGAGGAAACCGAGCTGGACACGAGGTGTGCCGATCGGCACAACACCTGTGCCGATCGGCACGAGGACTCTTTTCCCGAGATCCTCTTCCTTTCTGATGTACAGTCCTATATAAACTTGTAAAGGCCCTAGGGGTCCGGGATCCGCCGCCAGAGGGACAACACAGCTAGTAAATTTAGAGCCACCGGTGCTTTGCCCCGTTCTTCATGTTCTCTAGTTGTTGATCAAGAACCATCGGTGCTAAAGAGGTGATCCATCGAGGTAGGCCAACTAGATGGTGATGTATCTTGCACTACGTATTATCGAAGTATGGTTGAATATGTGGATGAATGGTTTTGATTATTGATTGCCTAGATTTTATGGTCTTTACATGTACTTGTTCCTACGCTTAGTGACGACTAAGTATTAGATATTATCTTAATTGTGGTGGCAATAAGAGGTGAGGGATTCAATCTCTCACTATCTCCATTGTGGTTAAGGTAGTATTGGGATCTTGTAATGCGCCATAATTGCACGTTGTCGCTGTACCTCCACAGCCGCTAATGCATGCGCGGTGATCCTTGAGATAATGTGTAGAGTAGGAAGAGGCGACCGATTAAGGCGATTGGTCGTAACAGGGCTCGTCAGAAAAGAGTCTCAACCTATCGATCTTCGGTTATCAATAATTGAGTAATTCCGTTTATGATGCTATTTGATTAAGCTTTTTGGTTACGATCTCAACTAGCAGACTTGGCTAACTTACCCCATGATCTAATCAGGTTTCCTAGGCTGTTCGGACAACACTTTAGTCAACTTAGCCTTCGTGCCGACCAGCACATCCCCTGTGCCGATCGGCACGGCCCCCAGTTTTCCCAAAACTCACGCTCACGCTCACTAGAAAGCCTGGCTAACTCTTTTACTGATGATTCTGCTTAATTCCCATTGGTCCTTGTGGTTCGATTAAACCTTGGAATACTCTTCTGGGGGAAAAAGACTACAACTGTACACCGTGCTCTTGCGGTATATAAGTGGGTGCGTAGATACGACCAACAAGCTGTCTTTTTCTGGCGCCGTTGCCGGGGACCTTTGTTCGAATTAGGCATTGTTTGAAGTTTGAGAAATTGGCCACTGTGCCGCCTCTGTGCCGACCGGCACATTGCTTTCTTTCTTTGATTTCTCTGTTTTTCCAGTACATATGTCCTGTTTTATTTAACAGACAGGTATGGACGGTGCTAAGTCGAATAAACCCTCTAATTACCTCGATGATCCAGAGATTCTCTTTCGCAAGCGTAAGGCAGAAAAGAAAAGCAAGTCAGTGGGAGACATAGAAGACAACAGCGAGCCACTCAGCCCGAGGGCATTGTTTGCAGCTCAAGAAGAAGAAGTTCCTGAAGTAGAAGACATGGGAGACACAACACCAATAGCTAATCGTCTCAAGCCTGCCCTAGACAATGTTATCAGGACTGAGTTCACCGCACAAGACCAACCCTTTCAGCTGGAGCGCTACATGTCTTTGGTTGGTCAACAACCGTTCACAGGTTCTGAGGATCCTAATATGCATTTCCAACACTTTCATGAAATCTGCAGTACCTTTCAATTGCAACATATGAATGCCAATGAAGCCAAGGTGCGATTGTTCCCTCTATCTCTTATTGGGCGTCCTAAGCAGTGGTACCATGGGCTACCTACTGCGACCAAGATTAGTTGGGATCAACTTTCTGCAGAATTTTTGGCAAAGTACTTCCCTCCAGGCAAGACTCAAGCTTTGAAGAACAAGATCCTTGGATTCACTCAACTTGCTGATGAGAGCGTTGGAGAAGCATGGAATCGATTCAATGAGTACAAGGATGCTTGCCCGCACAATGGTCTTGCTGAATGGGAGCTAGTGGAGAGGTTCTACACGGGTTTGAGTCTTTTGTCCCGACAACACTTAGATGCTTCGGCTGGAGGATCGTTTTTAGACAAGACACCCCGCTCAAGCCACAGCCTTGATCAAGAAGATAGAGCAAAGTCAATCATGGGTTAGTGAGAGAGAAAGTAGAAGCCTTCAACCGTCCACGGGAAAGATGAAGAGTGTGGTGGAAAGAGCTTATGACGAATTGCTTATGGACAAGCTTGACACCATACAAAGGAGATTGGACAAGATTGATCATATTCCCAAGGAAGAGACCGTCAAGCTAGCGGAAGCCCGTTCCACGTGTGAAGAATGTGAAAAACTTGGACATGTGAGCAAGGATTGCCCCAAGGATGTAAAGATGCTCAATTATGTCAAGAGCCAAGGATGGAAGACTCCATATCAGCAACAAAGGAGTAGCTTCACCCCGTCATCGTCTATGCAAATCCCTCTTCGTATTCAATGCCAAGAGTTCTTTCAAGCTCAAGAGAAGGTCAACAAGGACACCCAAGCCAAATTCAAGGAAGTTGATCGTGTGCTTGAAACCATCAATGATATGGTCATCGAAGTGGGAAGTTCTAACCAGCAAATTCTCCAATTCATGAAGATGATGGAGAAACAAATGGCCCAATTGGCGGAGTCGGTAAAAAGCGAGAAAGGAGCTCTTCCTGGTAATACCCGCTCTGCAGAACAGCTGAAATCCAGAGGTCTGGGAAGCAAACTGAAGATCCGAAGTTTGCAGCTGGAGCAAGATGATCTCGTGCCGACCGGCACGACGCTTGTGCCGTCGGC
The DNA here is from genome assembly GCA_012490785.1 of Eragrostis nindensis. NCBI lineage: Eukaryota > Viridiplantae > Streptophyta > Magnoliopsida > Poales > Poaceae > Eragrostis > Eragrostis nindensis. The sequence continues at coordinate 7,910 of JAAXCT010003527.1, read as the reverse complement.
ACGCTACAGTAGAAGGTGCCGACCAGCACACAGAAGGTGCCGATCGGCACACTGAAGAAATTGACCTCTGGGTCTGAAAAAGGGAACTGAGAACAAGGAACACGGTCCTGCGACCTTTCTGGATACGCAGCTGCTGACCAAGACAGAAAGGATTCGACATCATGATGAGCAATTCTCCAGGTTTGTCGATATTATGAAGAAGTTACATATCAATATTCCGTTCCTTGATGCTCTTCAAGTGCCCACCTATGCCAAGTACATAAAGGATATTATGCAAAGCAAGAAGTCCTTAGCATCAGAAAAGTAGTGAAGATGACAAGGGAGTGCACTGCGGCTATTAATGACATTACACCAGAAAAGAAGCCCGACCCCGGATCTCCTAGTATCCGGTGTTTGATTGGAGCTCAAACCTTTGAAGGGGCTTTATGCGATCTTGGAGCAAGTGTAAGTGTCATGCCTCGCTATGTCTTTGCAAGTTTGAATTTGCCAGAGTTGGAGCCTACGGCTATGTGTTTGGAGTTGGCCGATCAATCGGTTCGCTATCCCGATGGAATTGCTGAAGATGTGCCTGTCCAGATTGGTGATCATATAGTTCCTGTGGATTTTATTGTGCTTGATATGGATAGAAGGACAAAGACTTCATTGATTTTGGGCCGGCCATTCTTGAGGACAGCGAAGGCAAACATTGATGTGGGGAGTGGGAAGATAAGTTTTGACATAAGCGGAGCCTCCTACACATTTAATTTTCGCCCCAAGAGAGAAGAAGGCCATACGGTACCCAAGTGGGTTGAGAAATACAAGTCTCCGCACCATAAAGCAATCGAGGGTAATTGGAGGAAGGACATGTCCTATCATTGAAGGAGAAGAGACAAGAGAACCTTGTAGTGTCGCAATGTTTTCCCGTAGGGCGACGCTAAGGAAGTAATCTATGCGGGAAGGTCAAGCTCTACGACCTTTTTAAAACTAAGAGCGCTTTTTGGGAGGCAACCCAAAATCCGGGGAGCGAGTCATAGGGTGAGTCTTTGTGTGTTAGTGCTTTCGGGAGGGCAACCCGTGAATTAGAAATTTAGTGCTAACCGGGAGGGCAACCCGGCCTTTAAATTGTTTGCTTGTAATCCACAATAATGCTCCCGGAATAAAATTTGTTAGTCCAAGTGTTTGTTTTAACTTTTGTGTGAACACCTGCGCTGTCTGTTTACTTTCTGCAGTTTTTGTTTTTGTATTTCGCTTGTTCGCTAACAGCGCAGGAAGAAAAGAAGCAAAAAGAGGAAATTCTGGAAGGTGCCGACCGGCACAGGTTTGTGCCGATCGGCACAGGAGCAAGCACGCCAAATCGTGCTCTGGATGTTACCCCGAACTGGAGATGCAAATTAATATGGGGGTAAAATGAAGAAAATATGCGGAATATTCGAGGAAGGAAGATTCGGAAAGGTAGGTGCAATAATTGTCCCGAGAATATTTCCGTGCTTTTGGTATTTTTCTGTGTCGCAGAGATATACTGGATGATTCTTGCGGAAGAAGGAGGCACTGGCGGAAATTTGGCTCAGTTGCCGACCGGCACGGCGGCGTGCCGATTGGCACAGCTTGGAAACGCCACCTCCAGGAATCTTGATGCTACAGGAAGCTTGACATCCACAAGAAAATTTGAAATTTTGGCGACACAAAGCAACGAAGTTTTGAATCGGGCACGGACTCCGCTGCGCCGACCGGCACCACACCGTGCCGACCGGCACGGAGTCCAAGAATTCGAATCGGATCATCAAAGTCTGCGCACATTGGAAGGAGGAAAAATCACTGACACCCATGCAGCTGCCGAGCACAGGGGGAACACCGCACACCCTGCCTTGGGATGGAGCAAAGGTGCCGACCGGCGCGGACTTCGTGCCGATCGGCACCACTGGGAAATTCAAATTTCGAATTTGCTCCCCTGTTTCCCGACATGAGACACTGTATGCAGCACGGGGAAGAGGAAAAGAAATTGCGGAAGCCAAGGCGCGGGGGAATCAGTGCAAGTTTGAATGGTGCCGACCGGCACGGAGGACGTGCCAATCGGCACATCATGGGAAAGCCAAACTTTTGCAGGTGCACCCCTGTCTCCCGACATGCGACACTGTATAAGGCATGGGGAAGAAGAAAAGAAGGCGTGGCAGCCGAGGTACGACGGAATCCGCGAAATTTTGAAATGTGCCGGTCGGCACGGCACTGTGCCGACCGGCGCGCTCGTGGAATTCGAACCGGCGCGGGTTCCTTCTCTTGGACGACTTGGAGAACTATAAGAAGGGGCGCTACCTCCTCCATTTTCGCCACAACTTCCTGGTAACCTTCTCCACTCCTCCACTTCCTCCATTTGCGCAATTCGTTTCCGTTCTTTCGCAGGAAATGAAGGGGTTCGGTTCCACGCTCAAGAGCGCCGGCATGAAGATTCGTCGGGGGTTCAGCTCCGGCGGATCGCATCACTCGGTGGATCACACCACTCCGGCGGGTCGCACCAATCCGGCGACAACAACTCCGGCAGCGACTCCGGCTCCTTCATCTCGGCGCGAAGGGCAAGTTCGGCGGGCTATGATAGCCCCGAGCTCTCCGTCGAGATGACACCGCCACGAGGGCGGGATGACTTCTACATCGCCCACCGCGACATCGGCATCCCTCGAGGGCCAACGCACGAGGCGAGACGCGACCGCCCCGCCGCCGCGGCGGGCGGATCGTCGATGGAGGCCGAGTCAAGCGAGCCGGCATATGTACCACGCGCGGTTCGGGAGGGGTTCACCCTCACAAGCATGGAGGAGGAGTTCTACTACACCAACATCCGCGGCCGCATCGTCTCCAACATCGACATGGATGAGGAGTTCTCTCCAAGGTCGGGGTATGGCGGACCTCCAATAATGCCTCCCCAACCTTGGGTGGGAGACCCTCCACGATCAAGCGAGCAGCTTCGACATCGAGCTCATCACCGAGTTCATCACCACCATGAGCCGCGAGGTGGACGAGCAAGGAAACGACAAGGTCAAGTTCCGTGTGCGGGATGAGCCATACTCCATCACGATCGAGGACATCTCCGATGCTCTCGGTTTTGATAGGGAGGCCCCCGTATACGGCGCGGCGACTACGGAGATGCTCGACACATTTTGGCGCCGCATCGCCGACGCGGACGAGCGAAAGAGGGGGCACATCAAGAACCCCACGATCCAAATTCTTCACCGGTGGATGGCCGCACGCACCACCGGCCGCCTCGACACCACCAACATCTCCGACCCGGATTTGCATTGGCTCTACAACGCCATCGCAAGTCCGTGCAAGTGCAACCCCGTCATGATGATGGTGGGGAGTTGGTTTAGCCAAAGGGCCAACCCTAAGGCGAGACTAGCTTTTGGAGGCTACCTCCAAACATCATCTTCCAAGTCACGAAGGCAACCTCGTGATGAAGGAAGATTGTTGGACGAGGCCGACGCTCATCGACGAGTCCATGGTGCGCGGGAAGACCATCACGGGAAGCGTCAAGCTCGGCTACTACGTATGCGGCACCGGCATCAAGCTTCCCTGCCCCGAGCTCGCCCTCTTCCTCCCAAACAAGATCGACGGAGGGAATTGGCTTGAGGCCGACCTCCGCGAGCGACACCAAGGTGACAAAGACCAAGCGCGGGAGGAAGAGGTCGGGAGGAAAGAGCGGCATCGGACAGTCTTCGGCGAACGCAGCAGCGGACTGGGACAGCTGGGATGCCACGGCACCAGCTGCACCAGCCAACCGACACAGCAGCGCCCGGACCCCAGGTACTTCGGTATGCCCCCTACCCTCAGCACTTCTAGGGGGCACCCTACTATGCTCCTGCAGGTCCCCCGGGCGAACTTTGCCCCTATGCATCGATACATCGACAAAAACGTTCAATACGTTGAACGCATCGACGACTTGGGCGGGCGCGATGCGGAGCAGCAACACCGACGCGATGATCGATGAGTTCGCGAGATTGGAAGCGGCGTACTACGGCTTCGACTACACGCAGCCACCTCCATTCGATGGGTAGTGTGTTGTGTACGGCACAACTTGTATCGGTTTCCCGGTTTGCTTTCCCTTTCGCATTTCCTTTTATTTATTTACTTATGTGTGTGTGAGCAGGTTGGAAACCATGTATCGGGTGTGTTTAGTTGTTTGTGTGCTTTTATTTATGCATGTGTGCTAGTAGTCTTGTTTTATTTATGCAAGTGTGCTAGTAGTATGTTTAGAGTGATACATCATCATGTAGCCCGCGCTTTCAAATCCAATATGATGATGATCTTTATACTTTATTTGAAAAATGATACGAGTATGTATGTCTATCTTGAGAAGTATTAATGATAATCGAGCGATGTTGAGCATAAATAAAATTTCGAACTTTCACTATAATGTATTCGGCAAATACTTCATATGTGGCGTAGTTCATTTCAAAATTCCCATGCAAGTAATAAAAAGATCAATTTTGGATGACATGGCCTAGTTCCTATTTCTTTATAAAATCAAATGTTCTTATTGCGAGCTTTAGAATTACTCCGTATCATTTGGTTATGCCTACCAATGCCAAATATATGCGACTCAATTTATGCCTTTGCTAAGTAGAGACTATGATTGATGATTGAGCTCGATTAAGATTTAATTCTTAGGGTATGAGACTTGAAAAATTGGCCATATCTTTTGCGTATCGTGTTGATTTTCTAGCCTTATTTCCACTCGAGCTATGCAAATTACCGCATTGGAATTATGCATAATTCGCCGAGTATCCGATACTTGAGAACCAAATTTCTTGATTTGAATATTAATCCTTGACCACATCCTACTGTATTCTTGGCTATACATCTGACACAGCAGTTCTAATGAAAAATCCAGAGCGAAATTGGCAGGTACAGACAATGTGCCGACCGGCACGAAGTTGCGCCGACCGGCACACAGAAAAAGAAAAGAGAGAGAAGAAAGAAGAAAAAATATAATAATAAAGTCTGTACCTTGCGTTGTTTTGCTTGGGACTAGCAAAAATTTGAGTGTGTGTGTGGGGGGGGAGTGAATTCCCTTGAATTCTTATCATCGATTAGTAGCCAAGAATTTTCTTTTTCCAACCATGTACACAATTCTTTGCATTCGATTACCTTCGAAACGCCAGAAAGTTTTGATAGATATGCAAAGAAGAAAGGACAGCTTTGTCACCTCTTCAAAAAGATTACGTTCTCTACTTGTGATTGTTCTTCACACAGGTATATCCACTATTCTAAAGGTGTGAGTTTCTTTCTCAAATTCAATTCCCAATGGCCTTTTGACAAGTCTCAGTAAAACAATTAGAGTTATTTCTTAGCTTTGCAATATGTTGTTGATTTATGTCTATTTTCCTTGAAATTCCTCACCAAGCTACTCATATGGCCTTACACATAAATATCAATAAGTAGGATAGGCTGTCGAGTGATTTAGGTGAGTGATTGAAGTTGAGTTGTTCATTTGACCATTTGAGAAGGATAGTTCTTTTGCTCACAATGCTTTTTTTGTGATTTACATAAGTGAAAAAGTCATGTGCATCAAAGTTGAATATTTTCAAGGTTTGCTTTGGGAAGTACTCTTTCGTGTTCAATACCCATTTTGTGAACGTGTTTGCTGAATACTAAATTGATTTAATCTCACAATGACTAAATGCTCAGCTCGTGAAGATTTGAAATACTTTTATGATTGATGTGAATATATGCAAATTGATTTTCATTCTTGACTTTCCTCGGGACGAGTAAAGGTTTTAAGTGTGGGGGAGCTGCTTGCGATTTCTAGCATACCATTTTATATGCCAACTGCGCCTTATTTAGAGCATAAATGTCATCATTATAGGCCATTAACCCTTGATAATAGCACCATATTTGTATATATGTCGTTCTGGAGCTTTATTGCAGAATCAAATGAAAAGGACGACATTCTGGACATTGAGGCTGATCTGGATCTGAAGAGAAGAGAACCAGCAGAAAAGGCCACTGTGCCGACCGGCACAGGGGACTCCAAGGCCACCGAAGCTGGCCCACCATTCAGTTATTCTAGAAGGAAGTTATCCGAACCAATCTTGGGAGATATTCGTCACGAAGAGATAAAAGTACTCGAAGATTGAAGATTTGAAGAGCAATACAAGACTTGATCTCGAGAGAAACTGATTGGAAGACCCACATGGAAGCTACCTAGGACTTCGGAACGACTTAGGAGGGGAAACCGAGCTGGACACGAGGGTGTGCCGATCGGCACAACGTCTGTGGCGATCGGCACGAGGACTCTTTTCCCGAGATCCTCTTCCTTTCTGATGTACAGCCTTATATAAACTTGTAAAGGCCCTAGGGGTCCGGGATCCACCGCCAGAGGGACAGCACAACTAGTAATTTTAGAGCCACCGGGGCTTTGCCCCGTTCTTCATGTTCTCTAGTTGTTGATCAAGAACCATCGGTGCTAAAGAGGTGATCCATCAAGGTAGGCCAACTAGATGGTGATGTATCTTGCACTATGTATTATCGAAGTAGGGTTGAATATGTGGATGAATGGTTTTGATTATTGATTGCCTGGATTTTATGGTCTTACATGTACTTGTTCCTACGCTTAGTGACGACTAAGTATTAGATATTATCTTAATTGTGGTGGCAATAAGAGGTGAGGGATTCAATCTCTCACTATCCCATGTGGTTAAGGTAGTATTGGGTCTTGTAATGCGCCATAACAGCAATTGTCTCTGTACCTCCACAGCCGCTAATGCATACGCGATGATCCTTGAGATGATGTGTAGAGTAGGAAGAGAGGCGACCGATTAAGGCGATTGGTCGTGACAGGCTCGTCGGAATAGAGCCTCAACCTATCGATCTTCGGTTATCAATAATTGAGTAATTCCGTTTATGATGCTATTTGATTAAGCTTTTGGTTACGATCTCAACTAGCAGACTTGGCTAACTTACCCCATCATCTAATCAGGTTCCTAGGCTGTTCGGGGAAAACTTTTTTAGTAACTTAGCCTTCGTGCCGACCGGCACATCCCCTGTGCCGATCGGCGGCCCCCAGTTTTCCCAAAACTCACGCTCACGCTCACTAGAAAGCCTGGCTAACTCTTTTACTGATGATTCTGCTTAATCCCATAGGTCCTTGTGGGTTCGATTAAACCTTGGAATACTCTTCTGGGGAAAAAGACTACATCGTACACCGTGCTCTTGCGGTATATAAGTGGGTGCGTAGATACGACCAACACTCAGTGTACAAGAGGGGGCTCATTTCCGAGAGAATCCCGGTGGCATCGATGTACATCTTCAGGAGAAACATGACCACACGACATATGCGCCCTGAAGCAGACCACATATGACAACCTTTCACCTGTGCACCACCAGAGCAAAGCCGAATCCTACTCCTCCCGACAAGGATCTTCCCGACACGGTCCCGTCCCAGACGTACGCCCTATTCGGGAAGTGGTCCTTTCTCTCCCAACAGTACCATGATAGAAAGAGATAGGTATATCCACCAGACATCTAGAGCAACACAAGTACATCGGTTTACTGGGACATAAAACACCAGCATGTGAATCAGAGTTCAAGCTTGCTCAGCGGGGGGACGAACGGTCCTTAATCGACACAGACGGGGGGTACCACGTGAAGGCCCGCCTTCTCCAACCATCCTACACAAACAATCCCCGTCGGGTCTGCAACAAACCTAAATTCTGCTAGTACAATCCAGAGTAATTCCTATCATGCGAGTGGGACTATTTCCACTCGTCTCTACCGCGTGCTAGCCACTAAGCCTAGCAAATTCTACCGACAACCTAATACCAGCTGCTACAGAAATAGGACACAAGGTGTAGGATAGGAAGGTAATCCTAATGCAGTCTATGGTTTCACATCAACTCCTAATAAATCTAATGCACAAACAAGTACTAGCCCCAATCAAGTGATAA
>JAAXCT010003526.1:0-32091 GCA_012490785.1 Eragrostis nindensis | reverse complement strand
TTTTGCAATTAGCCTATACCATGAACTACGTCATACCTCAATTTTTCCCTGTTTTTCCCATCCACCATTATGCGCGAGATTCAAATTTACTTCGCCGTGTGCTATGATATTAATCCCGCACCAGCACAAGGTTCAGCCTTAGTCGTTAACGCTAATCCCAATCAATCGAAATCAAGCGACCACACATGGTGTCTAGCTAGCGACAGCGGCGACAGATAGGTGGAAAGGTGGCTAGGCTTTTGGACCCGCGTCTAGCTTCTCCACAGCGTCTCATGTGGGTAGCCAGTGTAGACAGACCGTGCGGCAATTTTGTGGTTCACGCTCTGCCGCCATATGGTTCACCGCCTCCCCCCCCCCCCCCCCCCCCCCCCCCCCTACAGTTTCCGTGTGCTATGATATTAATCCCGCACCAGCATAAGGTTCAGCCTTAGTCGTTAACGCTAATCCCAATCAATCGAAATCAAGCAACCACACATGGTGTCTAGCTAGCGACGGCGGCGACAAATAGGTGGAAAGGTGGCTAGGCTTTTAGACCCGCGTCTAGCTTCTCGACAGCGTCTCATGTGGGTACCCGGTGTAGACAGACCGTGCAATTTTGTGGTTCACGCTCTGCCGCCATATGGTTCAGCCCCCCTACAGTTTCCGTCTGGATCCGCCACTGATGATCACTAAATATTTCCATGGCTCTCCCAATCGTTTCTTTCAGTGATCTCTCCCCAATCAAAGCCCCAAGTAATAGAGGCTCCGCCATAACAGCAGACTATCGACAATGTATTGATTGGTTAGGGATCGACATTCTTAGGATTTTGCAAGTTCCATGTAACAATTTCAAGGATTTTCTTGAGTTGTTGTGGTATTTCTTTTTTTTTTAGCATTGCATTAGTTTCCATTTTTTTCGTTTAGAAAGCATTCATCTGTCAAAAACAGTGGAAAATAAAGTAGATGAGTTGGAAACTTCACAAAAAGTCTCCTAATTGAATTCCAATACACAGTCAGTCACTAAACTTGTCCGAGTTGTCACTTAGGTCCCTTTACTCACAAAATGATGAATTGACATCTATAAACTTGTTCGGTTGTGTCATTTAGGTCCATCTACTTATATTAGCACTCCCAAACTTGTTCAAACGTGTCACTTAGGACCAACTGGCTCAAACCGAACAAACATGGCACTCTGACATGAAGATTCATTGCATGCAAAATGTATTGGTATCTCCTTAAACCTTTTGGCACTTTGTAGGTTCATCACAAAGTAGAATTTTGCATATACTTTTGAATTGTGTAAATCTCTAACATGGTATTTTTTTATTAACATGTGTCGCTCTCATTACTCCACGTTAGTAGTTGCATACAAATCCAGCGAAAGGGTAACAAGATTATTGTTTCTTTTCAAAAAAAAAAGTATGTAATGCTAATCTTTTTAAAAGAAGAATATACACTACAAGATTCTCAACTTTTGCCGACAGGTTTATCCATGTGGCCAACAGTTATGTTTCTTTTTAGTATGATTAACAAATGGCCGACAGTTTTAATAGTACAAATTCATGTGTTTTCCAACAGTTCTAGTAATTTGCCAACAAGGTCATTCCCAACAAAATCATCTCCCACAGTTATAGAAGATAGTTATCCTAATGAACTAGAAACTGTTGGCCACTTCTACATATCCTGTCGGGAAAGATGTTTTCTCTTGTACTGAATGGACTACAATCTAGAGTTGACCAAGTTGATTTTACATTTTTAACCGTACAGAATTGAGTATTATTTGTAGGCATATATAATTTTCGAGCCGAACAAAATACTTTTGTTTCATAAGGAGGTACTAAAATCTCTCTTAATATAGCGCACATATCACTACGTGTCGCACCTTTCTCTGCCAAATGTGGCATATCAGCTCTCAAAGAGGGCTCAAACCCGGTTGGACCTAAGTGGCATATATAAGTTGACAAGTTTAGAGACGTCAATATAAGTAGATGGAGATAAATGACACAACCCAGTAAGCCTAATGATGCCAATTCAGCATTTTTTAAGTACAAGAACCAAAGTGGTACAGTCGGATAAGTCCAGGGACCGTCTGTGCACTTTACTTTTTTTATTATATAAAAATAGCTATAGTTTCTCCTAAGTTGATTGTGTTTGTTTATATATGAACAAACAGTTTTTACCATGAATAATTAATTCATGACTATGAATTTATATTGATACAATATGTTTACTATATGCTATGAATATTGCTCTGCCCCCACCCCAGTCTCCTCTCAACTTGAGCTCCTCGGCTCGGATCTGGGCTGGTGGAAGTCTTGTCATGGTGCTCACCCTGTCGATCAAGATCTAGCCGTTAGCCGCTGGGCAGGGCGAATCTAGGTGCATCCGCAAGCTGCTGTCGTCATGGTGTCCCCATGCAGCTTGCCATGCGGGACAGGTAGGTCCAACCCGCAGCGAAGATATGAAGCCGTGGTCTTGCTTGCCTTCGGGGTAGGTGGGCCTCGCACGGCCCTCTTCTTCGAGCACATACTTTTTGCAAGGGCAGGTCGGCCCTTGCCTCACCTCTAAGGGATGGGTCTGCAATTGACCTGGCGGCTTGAGATGAGGTCATGCCACCAGCCAGCCTCCGTTGCGTCCTTCCGTCACACACGCCTGAAAGGCTGAACGCACCGCAAGGATGAGGGGACGAGCACTGTCTCCGAGGGTAGTGGCTTTTTTTTTGGCTGCTTGATCGAACAGCTTAATGAGGGGTAAAAGTGTCCATTTCACTTGTGTCGACTGGTTCTTTGGTCTAAAATAGAACGGAGAGAGTATCGTTTTTTGGAGCTTTTTGTTTTTTGGTGATTTTTAGAGTTTTTTATGTTTAACCCTTTTATTTTACATAGATCAGTCCTAAATCATGTTTTTCAGAGCTAAGTCATTGCCCACGCCAGTCCACGTAGCGTGGCGAAAAACCAACAATTACACCACCTGCACATGCAGTGACGTAACAGTAACACTGCGCCAGAGGAGATCTTCCAGCAAATTTGCGAATGGGAACGCGAAGTGTTCTCATAGCATCCTGGTCAGAGCATCATGGATGCATCCCTTTTGAAACAGTACTAGATATCTTGACTTTCCATCTGTCCATCTCGCGAACCTGCTGAACAACTTGTCCGATAATTCCCAAGCGGGACACGCCGCCATGCGAGACCACCACCACACGTTTTCCTCCAGATCTTTGCAGGCAGGCGCGCCAATCGTCACTTGTGGACCATCCACATCACGCGTACCTATCACAGGATATATGATAACTAACAGTATCGATCTGGAGCTGCATGCAATGCAAGAATAGGTATATATAGATATTAGATAAGGTCAGCCGGCGGCCACCGATCAGATGCCCCTGCCTGTTCGATCACAAGTCCATCTCTCCGCAAAAGGGTCTCGATCGAGGCGGCGGCCGGCACGAGCAGTCTCTGCACTTCTATCTGCAGCTTTACCTCGTCGTCGTCCAACCATCCGGCGATATGCCGCCGCACTTTCCATCGGTTTCGGCCGCACTGATATGCATGCATGCGCACATTCTTGCAGATCGGACCGGATCGTTAGCGCAGGCAATCATTGATCAGATCGACGTCGCCGTATCGCAATTATTGGTTGGCTCGCCGCAGATTTGCGGCGCGGTATCGTGCGCCGGGGACCGCAGCTAGCTTGCCGGGACCGGGCCGGGGGGATATCAATATGTGCACTTGATACAGAGAGAATCTGTCGGCAGTTCTTCGTCAAAAAAAAAAGAATCTGTCGGCAGTGCCCTTTAATTTGGTACGTACGTCGCCACGTCCAGCTCAATCTTTCTCGACCGTAATAGGTACTTTTTTTTTTTGCGAGGGGACCGTAATAGGGTACAGTGGCGGAGCCAGCAACGACGCCAAGGGGGGGCCGGATGAACAGTGGCAAGACGGCGACGAACGAAGCACAGCAGCGAGCGAACGAAGGCGTTTTGGACTCTGGGTGCTGGCCGAGACGACGGAGGCACCCTGGTGCTGAACGAACACGGTGAGCGGCGTCGAGCGAGTGTTCTTGGGCCTGTGCTCTCCTGGTCAGCGCTGGCCTTGTTATTTTGCAAACGGTGCTGCTGCAGACCGGGCAAATACTGCTGGATGTTCGAATTTTTCCCGGAGGCAAGGGGGGCCGGAGCCCAGGTTGGCCTGAACCTGGCTCCGCCCCTGATAGGGTACTAGGTAGCTAGCTCTTCTGCAAATCATGTATATATTCGACGTAGGCTTTTTTTAATACATTATTGAAGATCGGTAAACTGTAGTATACAGTAACTTTGGAAGATTCCTGAACTGTGAGGTCAAAGTGTATGAGTTGGATATTGTAGCATTTATTTGTGGCGGGCACTTCATGCTTAATTATTTGGTTCCAACGTACCCTCGGAAAGTTGCTTGGCCGAGGCAGCAATCCCAGGCGTTGGATCTTGGGTGCTTGAGGTCAGATGTGCTTGCCTATTACGGTCATGAGTGAGCAACTCGAAACACTATATATATCCATATAGCGTTGTGTCATGTAAAGAATTCAACTTTTCCATGAACGGGCCAATTAAAAGACCCATAGGAATAGCATGGCCCTAGATTATAAACATGCATGGGTATAGTAATGTACCTAAGTTCAACTCATAACATCATGCTTGCTGATACATAAGCCGTACTATGTAGGAAGACGCGTCATTGCAAGAAAGCGACCAAAAAGCGTCTAGATGTAGACCTAACCTGGGAAAGAAATGCTTCTCTCGTTTTTTTTTTTGCCTTGTTTCACACAAGCGCTGCCACCTGCGCATCCGATTGAGGAAGACTAGTGGCCTGTGGGCATAGCCTTCTGATAAGGAATAGTGGAAGGATAGAAAGAATGGATATATGTCAGTACTGCTTTTTTTTTTGGACAATAGCATTTTGACCACAATTTTGGACTCTAATTGTGAAACAAACATCGATTTTCAGATCTTGCAAGATCACCAAAGATTTTTTGGAAAATGTGTGGTGAAATCACAAAATCTGAAAATTGATGGTTGTTTCACAATTAGACTTAAAAATGTGCTTGATATCCAATTGTCTCTATTTTTTTTTCTGGTTGAATTCTCACCACATGGATTGCCACTTTACCAGTCATGCATATGGGTGCAACAAGATGTCTTTGATAGGATGGCAAACAAGTGCATAGTAGAGGGCCCGAGCACTGAGACTAGTGGCTAGATATTCTCTTAGTGTAGTTCGTTATCATATACTCCTAGGTTTATTTACTTCCTCTGGTTTATTTACTTGTTATTACGACAAACAAGTGTATAAATGAAACAGGATGTAGCATATATATGTGGCCAGAATATTGCTGCATCCTACTATACAGTACAGATGCAACGTGGTGCCTAGGTTGCCTTTATTCCGACATCAAAAGCTTATTGCTATCCCAAGGCCACACGCCACACGTCGTTACTGCTGATGATCCTGTGCTGTACTAGTACGCGCGTGCTCGTTGCCGTTGCAGGCATTGCGGCGCTACAATGAGATAACGCACCCAAGTACTATCAGTCCAACAAAGATGGATAGACCTGCATGTGGCCGTCTCGGCTCTTTGTCTTTTGTACATACTGCAAAACTTTTTGTTGATATTTATCAATCACCATACGAATCGACAGTTCAAAACAATATTTCCGTTTCAGCATGGTTTTGGCCCATTTTTGGAGGGACTGCAAGAAACTTGTTTTTGAAACAATTGCACCAATTTGTTTTTTGTTTAGCTGCCACAGTCCTAGAATTCTTAATGCCAAATGGTATCTCAAGATTTACCAGCTTCGTCCGCTGTCTCTCAAACCAGTGTGACACATTAAATTTGTGAGGGTTTTAAAATCTTCAATTTCCAATAGCAACTCGAGAATAATCTGGTCAAACCTTAGTTCTTCAACATCCAATACGTTTTTGTATAACATAGCGCTAATTCTAAGAAGAACTAATACAACAACAATTAATGCATGTACGCGTAATATGTAGAATGTTTCCTCCAAAAAGTTATATATGTATAGTGGAAAAGTTCAGTAACTATGCTTTTTTCAATGATGCACAAATCAAAATAAGATTTAGAAATGAGATGCGTCCAAGAAGACAGACAAATGTTTCCAAAGGGATCGAAGGTAGAGTACACATACAGCTTCAATCACGCACATCTCAGATGGATAATTCATACATATGGAGCCTAATACAAACTCCATGTAATGTGCCTCTTTTTTTGTTGGCAATAGTCAGTTTGATTACTTGCAATGTAAATTAATGACGTAAATCAATACGATATGTCTGCAATTGGATCACCGGCTTGCTTCAGATTGGTGGCTTCACCTGTACCTCCTGCCACCGCAGCCGCCCTCCCTCTGGCAGTTGAAGTAGGCGGCGGCGACAGGCGCGCCGAGGCTGTAGCACGCCGCGAAGTCCCTGGTGTTGAAGTTGGCGCGCCACCCCGGAGCGTAGATCGGCTGCCTCATCGTCTGCCGGAACACGATGAACGCGAACCGGTGGATCCCGGCCGACGGCTTAGGGCTCTCGTAGGCCACCACCTCGGTTCCTGATCAATAAATTCAAGAAAAAAATTCAGATAAAGGAAATTGTGTTCCAGCCTCTGCGTCGGAAAGATGTACAAAGCCCAAATGAAGATTCAAATTCAGTTATGTATACATATATAAAAGTTCACGCACCATGATTGGCGCCAGCCCCTTCCGGTATGTCAGTCACCAACCTTTTACAGATGCAAGACGATCGAAGTAATTAATTAGGTGCTTGCTTGCTGACACCGGCCAGGGAAACAAAAAAATGCTACTAGCTGGCATTGAATGCACGACATGGAAAACACAGAAGCAGGTACGCACCAATGGAGGTACTCCCGTTTGGAGGGGTTGCTGGGGCTCGGCGCGTCAGGGTCCACCATCACCAGCGTGTAGAGCGCCCCACCGCCGGTGATGTGCACCGCCGGCTCGTTGGCCACCTGCGACGGCCGCAGCTCCGACCCGCAGGTCATCTCGCGGCCGCCGAAGAACACCCGCAGCAGCGCCGACGCGGCGAAGTAGTCCACCACGTCGCCGACGATGCTGCCGACCACCAGGGGGTCCCTCGACATGATGCTCGATTGATCGTCGCCGGCGGCCTGACTTCAATTCGTTGCAGAGAAAGACTAGCTACCACGATACTAGCTAGCTAGCTAGCTATAGGTAGCTAATTGCTCGAATGTGATCGTGCTTAGCTTATTTGGTGTGGCATGGTATGGCGAGTAAGACTCCGCATATTTATAGGCCATCGATCCGGCAGAAGAGTTCTGAAACGGAATGTGTGTACTCTTACTGTCCTACACAGTGTGATGTGAATAAAAGATACGGTAGCTAGCGGAGCCTCTCTGGTCAAATGTTCTTCCAACAGCGCTCCAACAAGGATGCGAAAGATCCTGAACAGGATGAGGCCATGAAATTACGTTTTGTTACGTGGTAGATCGCCTCACGCAATGTCTTAGTTGGGCGGGCCAATTAATTTCATGCTGATCCCCCACCAATGCATGTATCCGAAAAGAGTAGTTGGTCATCGATCCGGTGGCCACGTTGTCGCCACAACGTTGGAGCATTTTAGAATGGATGGATGATACGATTCCTAAACCCATGGGTCCTTGGGGAATCTTTACTTTTTTGTAGAGATCCATCTCAATCCATTAGCAGGCCGGAATGATAGTGGGGCGGATAGGCCATTTCAGAGTTATTACCGATTTATACCGATGGCCAGTCCGCAGCAGGAAGCCATCTTCAACTTGCAACCGCTGCGCGAATCACTTCCTGCTGATCCCATGACGTTCGAGGCCGCAGCTGGTTGGCATGGAGGGCCCAGCCGTCCCAGCGCGCTCTACTACGACCCCGTCGCCACATGGGCCGCCTCGGCTCCGACTTCCGACGGCCCGGCCTACTCCGCCCAGCCACCCCTCAACCTGCTGGACGAGTGGGCCGGCTCCCTCCTGCACCTCGGGTTCATCTCCGGCCCGTCCGTGAACGACTACATCAACAACCAGCCCAACGGCGACGGCTCCGGCTCCAGCCTCGACTCCGACGCAGAGGCACGAGCACTCCCGGCCAGCCTGCTCGACTCCCCCCCACGCGACAGCGACGACGACGACCGCGCACCGCCGGCGCCCATTCAAGCCTTCCTCAACGCCATGGCGGCCCCGCCACCACCTCCGGCCCTCCCGTCCCCGCATCTGAACCTACCGGTTTGGGCGGACACAATCGAGGAGGCCGCGCAGAGGAAGAGCAAGCGCATCGCCAAGCAGCCCGCCCCGACTTCGAGCGACCCTGGGCAGCGCGCGAGTGATCTCATCGTCAAGAGGTGGGGCGAGATGGAAGGCAAGAAGAGGGCTGCGGAAATCAAGCTCCTCCAGTGCCTTCAAGCATACCAGGGTATCCACAAGGATGAGGCGCCTGACGCCTTCGCGGATCTCCTGGCCTCGGCGGCGGCCAAGGAGACCGCCTGACTGCAGCACCAGAGCTGCTGACCGGTGAACCATTTGTTTCCCAATGGATCACAACCATCTATCGTGCCCCGCAGTCGTTAGGGGAAGAGCAGTTTGCAGTTTGTGTTTAGCTTCAGCAATGTTCAGTACCTTGTGCTTGTGTTCCTCTATTTTGTTTCAGTCAGTTCTTGTTCAGTTCAAGAAGTCCGTGGTGCCTAGTTTGTTCAATGGATTGTGACCAAAATTGTATCTTGCTCAACTGGAATGTACGCGGGTTGAATAGCCCGGCGAGAAGACAGGTTGTCAGGGACATGGTTGCTGATCACCATTGCACAGTAATCTGCTTACAAGAAACAAAACTTTCAGTTGTTGATGATGCGGCCATCTGTGAAACGTTGGGTCCGCAATTTTTGGGGAATTATGCATCGGTGTTGGCAGATGGAATTCGCGGAGGGGTCATAATTGCGTGCTCTCAGACGCATTATGAACTCCAAAATGTTACTGTCAGGCAATACTCTGTTACAGCTACTATCAAGAGAAAGAGTGATGGTGGCACCTGGAGTCTAACAGGAGTCTACGGACCACAGTCCGACACAGACAAGCTGCAGTTCTTAGAAGAGCTCAAACTGATCAAGCAAACCGCCCTGGCCAAATGGGTCCTCGCCGGTGACTTCAATCTCATCTATCGGGCCTGTGATAAGAACAATGAGCGCATCAACCGAAGGCTTATGAGCAGTTTCCGCTGGGTGCTTGATGAGCTTGAAATTAAGGAGTTGCACTTGCATGGGCGTCGTTTCACCTGGTCCAGCGAGACGTCGGAACCTACGCTAACCAAGATCGACCACATTTTCTGCACAAGGGAGTGGGAGTTGGAACACCCGAGCTGCTATCTCCAGGCAATTGGCTCCTCGGTATCTGACCATTGTCCGATGCTCCTCACCTGCTCACCTTTCCACCGTCGCTACAAGGGGTTCAGGTTTGAGGCCTTCTGGCTACGACTCCCGGAATTCAGTGATATCGTCAAGAACTCATGGGAGGCACCAGTTCACTCCAATAACAGAGCAAGGGTCCTGCACATCAAGCTTGCGCGACTTGCCAAGGCCCTGAAGCGTTGGAACAAGCAACGACAGGCGGCACTAAGGCAACAATCAGAGATTGCACAGGCGGTGGTTCTATACTTGGATCAGTTGCAAGAGACAAGGCAGCTAGCAGACGAAGAAATGAATTTGCGACGAGAGGCTAAGAACAAAATACTCGGTCTGGCAGCCATCCGAAAAATCAAGATTAAGCAACGTTCCAGACTCACGATGATCAAAGCTGGAGATGCAAACACAAGGCTGTTCCATCTACGTGCCAATGGAAGGAGGCGCAAGAATTTCATCCCAGCCATCTCATATCAAGGATCAGTGCACACCACACAACAAACCAAGGCAGCTGCCCTGTTCCAGCACTACACGGATCTGCTCGGATCATGCAGTGCCCGGTCCTTGACTCTCAACTGGGACATGCTCGACATAGAAAGGCATGAACTTGACCATCTTGACCTACCAATCACAGATGATGAAATTAAAAAAGCGGTCATGGAAGCGCCGGGAGAGAAGGCTCCGGGCCCTGATGGATACATTGGTTCGTTCTTCAAGCACTGCTGGGATATCATCAAAACCGATGTGATCATGGCAATCAGGGAAATTTATGAGCTGCGGGAGGGATGCTGGAACCTACTCAACTCGGCTAACATCACCCTGGTACCAAAACGTGAAGAACCAGCAGCCATCTCTGACTACCGTCCGATCAGCCTCATGCATAGTGTGGCAAAGATATTGGGGAAAATTCTTGCGAACCGGCTGGCACCATGTCTTGACAATTTGGTCTCGCGCAGCCAGAGCGCGTTCATCAAAGGCCGCAGTATTCAGGACAATTTTCAATATGTCCAGGGGGCTGTCCATCACTTCCACCGTGCCAAAACCCCTATGCTCCTGCTGAAACTTGACATCGCCAAAGCTTTCGACAGTGTCAGATGGGAATACTTGCTTGAAGTCATGGAAAGGATTGGATTCGGTCAGCGGTGGCGGGATCTCATCGCACTCACATGGGGAACCACAACATCACGCATCCTACTGAATGGTGAAGCAGGCAGACCGATCAAGCATAGAAGAGGGCTGCGGCAAGGGGACCCCTTGTCGCCGATGCTATTCATCCTTGCGATGGATCCTCTACAACGCCTACTCGATCGGGCAACTACACAAGGTCTACTCAGCCCCATCGGCCAGTCACCAATCAAACTGCGGACAAGCCTATATGCAGACGACGCCTGCCTCTTTGTTCGCCCGGAGTCAGCTGATATCGAGCACCTTATGCAGATTCTGGCCCACTTTGGAGAGGCAACAGGTCTTCATACAAATGTACAGAAGTCCGAGATCTTCCCCATCCGCTGCGACGAGGTTGATCTAGATCAGGTTCTTGGACAATTCCAGGCCAAACGAGGTCAGCTACCATGCAAATATCTTGGCTTGCCACTGCGGCTCGGTCGCTTAAGACGTGCAGATGAGCAGGCCATCATTGACAAGCTCGCAGCTCGCCTACCGGGATGGAAAGGACGCCTTCTCAACAAGGCTGGACGGCTGGCTCTGGTAAACTCAGTCCTCACATCTATCCCGACCTATCATATGACCGTGTTCCCTCTATCCAAGTGGGCCATCAAACGGATTGATCGCATTAGAAGAAATTTCCTTTGGAAGGGCTCGGATGAAGCCCGGGGAGGGAATTGTGCAGTAAACTGGAAAAGGGTTCAACGGCCAAAGCATTTGGGTGGACTAGGTGTCCTAAACCTCGCTGATTTCAACCGAGCATTGAGACTGCGCTGGCAATGGTTCAAATGGACAGACACAACTCGGCCTTGGTCGGCCATGCCGCTGCGGATCACAAACTCAGAAGCAGACCTGTTCAGAGCATGTACCTCCGTTCAGATTGGCAATGGAGCTCGAGCAAGTTTTTGGCATGACCGATGGCTGGCCGGCAAGGTCCCGAAGGAAATTGCGCCGAGCCTGTACAGATTGGCCTGGAGAAAAAATGGAACGGTGGCCCAAGGGTTGACACAAAACAAATGGATGAGGGGGATGTTGCGGATCTCTACTGTGGAGGAGGTCACACAGTTTGTTGAGCTTTGGCACTTGTTGCGCCACATCAACCTCACCGAGGCCGAAGACACCATCTCCTGGCGCTTCACGGCGAATGGTCAGTACACATCGCGATCGGCCTATGCCATCCAATTCGCCGGTTCCTATCCCGACCATGACTGGGGCCGACTATGGAAGAGCAAGACAGAAAATAAGTGCAAGTTCTTCAGCTGGTTGGCTCTGCAAAACAAACTATGGACAGCAGACAGAATTATCAAGATGGGAGGACAAGCAAATGCAATCTGTCAGCTCTGTCGCACCAGACCAGAAACCATCACTCATATGCTCACATCATGTGCCTTCTCAGCTGGAGTATGGGGAGCGTTGGCGCCGACGACAGGACTTACTCTGCTTCCTCTACCGGTGCAGAGGTACAAACAGCTGCAGCAATGGTGGACGGCCATGCTGGGGCCGCCGGACTCGCCGAACTACGCGCAGCGTGCCCAGGCCATCATCTATACGGCTTGGAACATATGGAAGGAGCGATGTAGGCGCTACTACGACAACAAGGCCATGCCGCCGCTGCAGCTATCTAACTTCGTCAAGCAAGACATCCTCCATTGGAGGCTAGCGTTAAACCAAGACGACGAGTAGTTCCGTCATGTAATATGCACACTGTACATATGTTCTTGAACTCTTCTTAATGAAATGGGCAGAACACCTGCCGTTTACCGTTCAAAAAAAAAAGATCTCGTAGCTCGACGCCATTTATTCTCTAGATCTGGAACGAATGGACCAATGCAATGTAGTAAAACAGAAGGAAGATATAAAGAAAGTGGTGTTGCTTTTGAAACCTGTTGACCCATGAGATCATTCGTGTTTGATCTCTTGACACCCACAGCTATAGCCCATAGCTGTGGAATCCTGTTTCGTTCCCTTTTTTTTTTTTCTTCTTCACTTGACTTTTGTGACATCAGGAGATAGATGTGACTCCAGTTCATTCGTCTTCCAGCAGACGTACATGAGTTTCTTAATTTTGCTCCCTAGTAGTGGGTATTGGATTCTGCATGAGTGGTTGTGGAGAAAATTAAAAGCCATACAGGGTAGGCGAACTTATACACATGCACTTTTTGTTGTATCCCAATATTCCTTAGTTTGTCCAGGCATACAACTTGTAAAGGATTGTACAAGTAGTAATGTTTTTGCTGTTTATTTCGTACCACAAGAGATTTTTTTTTCCATTGACAAATTTTCTCATGATGATTAGAAAATAGTGATGGTTAGCTTACATAATACACTCCCTCCGGTCGCGTTATAGGACATGGAGTCTAATTAGTTCTCGATTTTGCAATAATTTCCCCTGCCCTAACATAAACCATTTCCGACCGAAGGGAGTTCACAATTAATTCTATAGTAATTTAATCATCCTTTGTACTCAGATTAATTGGTCACTGTCTTTAACCGGACAAATATAAGGTAATTGAGATTTAGATGGAGAAAAAGTCACAACATAAATGCAATAGGAAGCCGATGAGATATACAACGAAAAAGAACTTTAGGCATGATTTGCCCATGTAATTTTACACGTGCATGAAAAAGGTCCAGCATAAGAACGTCTTCTCTGTGCCCTTCTAGAAGCTAGATGTCAGCATATGGGCCTTAGTAAGGAAGCTGGTAATCAGGCACGAGGCACCAAATCAATTGAATTTTTTATAGAAGAGAATCAAGGAGTAAATCTATTTACTTCTCCAAACATTTCACTTTATCCATTTGACCCAGAGAAAACTTTTGGCTCGATTTACTCCCTCGAACTATTACGATCAGTGTAATAGTTCAGATGGTCAAACTGACAAAGTGGATAGTTAGAGGGAGTAAAATGGACTGCTTTTCAAGAATAAAGGATGCAATTTATTTGTACTTATTATGATGTACAAATTATGTCATCATTAAATAAAAAAGTCTGTCATACTATCATTTATTTATACTTCATGTATTTTTTTAGTTGCATTGAGCATAAAGATTTCCATGCTGGATTTAGAGTAGTATAAGATAGCATGACAATGATCATCGGTGTACGGTACTAAGAAATAAGAACGGTGCGGAGATCCCAAATTAGGATGGAGTCGCAAAAGTGATTCATTTTAGATAGGCAAGTTTTGCTCTCCAGGAATGATGTTAATATTTAAAAGTATCTCGACTTTGTCAGATCTAGCCCAATGATATCTTCGTACAAAATTACATTGTATATCATGACATTTCAAAGGAGGTTAGTGTTAATCTAAATACGGAAGGCCTCATCATTTCCCTTCCCTAATTATAGTCATAGAAGTCAATAATTGGTGAGCATAGAATCAAATCCGTACTTTCGGAGAAGACTAAATATTACATTCATGTTTATTTGTTTTCTTTGTAACTGCATCTTCTAGGTAAGTGCGTGCGCATCAGCAAGATTCTTCTAGGCATATTTTTCAGTGACAAGAGTATGAGTGCACTCATCAAACAACTAAGAATATATGAGTTGTCGACATTGATTAAAATGATGCAACCAATGAACCATTGACATGCATGGACTAATGTTAACACTGCTAGATGCTTGTATCATGACGTCTAAACCTAGCTTAGCATTTTGCATTTATACCCATGGGACACCAGCATATTAATTATTACATCGCATATCCTACAATACTCAATAAGAGATTGATGCCTTGACCATATAGAAATTTATTATATACATATGTGGGCTCTTAACTACCAATGGTTGTTTAAACTTGATGTAAGAAGTAATTAAAGGATCTCAATTATTGGAGAAGAGACATATATGCTTTATTGCTCAAAAATGGGAATATAATCTTTACTATGCCCACAAAGTAATTTGATGCTTAGACACACAAAAAAATGGATTGATTAGGTAATATGGCTCTTAATTAATAGCTTTTAACTCAGACCTTGATTTTTAAGAATTTCTCATCTGGGTGGACACAACTGGGAGGAATGAATGACGTAGGGCATTTGCGTAGTACACTAAAATAACAAGCTATAAATAAAATACAACTATAATGCATGTCCTCTTTAGATAAGTTACAAAATTATATTGGAGTAATGCATATGTGATACACAAAAGGTTAATGTGTGAGGTATAATCAGCAACAAAAGTTCATCTATGACCTTCCAATATGCATGTACTCCGTATTCTGTATAATTACATTATTATTTTTACTTGGAGTCTGACATAACCACCAACCTTAGACCAGCTCAAATGTGTTTTTTCATCATTCTAGCTCATCAGGCACTCTCAGCACACTTGAAATAACTAAGGTCATTAGTTTATCGGGTTGTCATCGGAAAACCCATCGAATCATCCTTCCGAACACGTCATCGAAAACACCGGAAAAACTATGGCCCAACCATGACTTTTGTAATATACTTTAATTTTTCTGACCAGAAAAGTAGCTCTGGGTGAGCTTTTTAGCTTTTAATTCATTTCTTCAAAAGCTAGCTTTCCAAAGTTTCGAAGCTAAAATCTGAAACAAACACGGTTCTGAAACGCCCTCCCAGGACCTAATTCTTCTTCCCGGTTCTTTATCTTTTTATTCCTTTTCCCCAATTACTATCAAATTGTGAGAATTCTCATTCCTCGCTGCTCTTACACTTGTGTCGTATTTGGTCAGTCTTTGTGTTTCACTGCTTTCTAGGCCTCGGTCAATAAAATTCCCATGGAAGGTTGTGATTCTCTGGAATTGCTATAAATCCGATACCTAGGGTTCGGTTGACTTGAAGTAGGGTTAACAATGATGCCACCCAACCACGGTGTTGCAATGGTTCTCTGGAATTGCTATAAATCCGATACCTAGGGTTCTCTGGAATTCCCATGGATCGCAAATCCGTGGGTGTGGAGGTCATCCGAGAGATTGCCGAGATATATCGGCATATCAAGAGCATGTGGAGTAGTCGCAATGCAAATGACGGTGAGTTTTTCTTTTTTGCGAATAATTTTTTTTCGAACAAATGAGCAGGAGCACTACTGCTCTTTCATTTAAGGGGAAAGATGTCCATTTCAATACATAGAGCTTATTACATAATGATTACACCCGCAAAGAAAACATAAAGATTAAAAAGATCATCCATGATCGTGAAATACCATACAAATAAACCTACTCGTTATGATGTTCATCTTCCTGCTTCCTTACGCCAGTTGACTCATTCGCATCTCCTCTCGAATTAAGGCAAACACTTGTTGTGGCTGCATTTCTTGATGTTGGAAAAGTCCTTCGCTTGCGCTCCTTCCATATATTCCAGGCCGTGTAAATGACCACCGCTGCAATTTGTTTCTTTTTGCAAATAAATGACGGTGAACATGTCTCGATCATCTCCATCCATTTGTAAAGCTCGAAGAGGAACAAGTCAGTCCTGCTTGTGGTGTGAAGACGATGCCACCCAAGTTGACGATCCCAGGCAAGGATGGAGTCATGGGGTCTCATCCATGGGCAGGGCGTCCGCTTTTAACTCTGTTTCATGTGTCCTGATACATTAGGGCAGCTCTTGTTTTTTGGTGCAGTTAGGCAAACAGTGAACGAGGTAGATAATGTGCGATATGCTGGAGCACATCAAGCTACAGGTACAACTGCTTGAGTACAACTCTGAATGCAAATAGTGGAAATCAAAAGATGTCCAATGCGCCATCGTGTGAACGAGAACTGGGCTGAGCATGGAGCTCGGTTGGTTAGAGTCTCCAGATGGGAGCTCTACCACCCAGGTTCGATTCTCGGATCGGACCTTGGGCCTGAAATGCCTCCAAAGAAGGCTGGGGTCAGGTACCCTATTTTATTCCTCAAAAAAAAAAAGGTACCCTATTTTATAGTAGTAAACGAGAACCGGGTCATTCAACTGCAAGATGTTAATTAGCAAGCTGATTAGTTGATCTGAAGACGGCTCTTGTTAGATCGCTTTTTGATAATAATCAGTATGGGTTTCTTATATTTATGACCTCCTATCCATCCTTTTCTTTAATTAGAATTCTGTGCTGTCTCTGTTCACGTCTCGCATCTCATAAACTTGCTAGTGCAGGGCACGATAGTATTCCTACACATAAGATTTGTGTGTAGGCACAAAATTATGTATTTTCTGTGTGTTTTACTGTCTTTTGGAGTTGTTGATGCGAAAGAATTTTTTTTTTGAAAGGAAAGCAATTCCATTACTCATGTGCCGACATATCGTCAGCAACTAGAACTCGACAGACGGATTGTCTTCCACTGAACAAGCACATCCTAAAGATGCAAAAGCATGAGCCACCTTATTACATTCTCTTGGTTGGAAATTAAACGTAAAAACTATCAAAGTTCAGAGAAACCAGCTCCTTCAGTTCCTGGACGAGACCTCCCATTGATGCCAACTCGTAAGCATCAGAAGTAGCCGCCTGTTATACAAAAAAGAAAGAAATTTTAATATAGCATCCTTTCTTTGAAAAAAAGAAAGGAAGTACCTTTACATCTGAAAAAAAAAAAAGAGAAAAATCTTGCATCACTCGAAGAAGATCTGTGATACAAAATGAACAGTTTTGCAAGGCCAGCAACCCAGCCCCAGCATGGGCCGAAGCGAACCACGAATTGGGAATCTCGGAAACCCATCAGGTTTCCTGACGAAATGCCATAAAAGCCCACAGGCTAGGTAGTTGACTTCCGTTCACTGGTTGAGTAGCCTCCTCACCGAATTCTGATGCATGTCAGCATGTGACGTATAGCACGCATCCATTTTGTACAGCTGCACACGCAGAAGCTATACCTGACATCTACGTAGTACTGACCTACTAGCAGTCTTAAAAAGGAGCATGTACATGACCAATATCAAGAGCGAGATTGGCATCAATGCAGCCAAAGGCATGCTGGCTTCATAATCTCAGGTTTGGCGTTTATGGCTGTATCGACCGCTCTGGATCTTTCAACAGACTGGGGGCAAATTCAATGTTCATCATACAATTAAGCCAAGTGCAGAATAAATCCTGAGCATATCAATTCTTGGGGTACATGTTTAATGCAAGGAGTATGTACTCAACGGAATTTTGTGAATGAAAATTGATTCATTAGGTTGCCCACGCTTATACTAACCAATGGTAATAAAAAAACTCGACCTGCCGGGGGTAAGACCGCCCCCGACGGCATTTTGCTAAGGAGAAGAGCCTCTCACGCAGGCCGAGAAAACCCCCGAACCCCCTCCCCGATCCTACACAGGGACTCAGCTGGCCGTTGTGAGCTTCGGCGCGAGTCTTAACCATATGCTTTGACCTGGGGAGGGCGAGGGGATTTTTTTTAACACTGTGCGCGCTGCATCAGTACCGACTGCAGCAACAATGCCGCGCACTGTGCCGTACCGCGTGCGCGCAACAGTGTTTGCGGGGGCCGGGGATCGAACCCCCGACCAGCAAGACGCCAACCAAGCGCCTTGCCACCAGGCCGACTGCCCTGGTCTAACCAATGGTAATACAAATTTACAATGCAAAGCCTTCACATTTGTTCCTTAATCCTTAAAGCTTGAGGACTAAATATCTACCCCTAGCTAGATCGACTAGCTAGATTAATGTGGCTTCTGCCAGATTAATATGGCTTGACAGTTACTTGTGAGAAACAGAGAAGTATGCAAGTGTTGAGCTGATTGAGAGAGTTCAACGGCATGCGATCCTTATGGTTGATTATGACATTAGATCCTAATCATAATGTATATGGTGTTATGAATTTCCAAGCAGAACGTGACCGGTGGCATCAACTACTTGAATGCTGACATGTCTCTTTTACAAGCTCTGTGCAGTCCTTATTAGAAAGAATATCAATAAATGATTTAGTCCAAGCTGATCCAACATTAGTAATTAGTATGCACCGATTCCAGGTCAATGATGCCACATACAGCCCCAACAAAAATAAGAATAAAAAATATGTAATGTCTTTGTTATCAACACATATGGTTTCAACTTTTCGAAAGAATTCCATTAATCTTCTTGCAACCATCCATCCAAGCATATGGTGAATGTTTAGGCCCTGCACAGATAGTTCGTCGGAGCGCCCAAGCATATTTCACACATTTTCTCACACTACCTTGAGAAGTTCTGATGGATTAGTTCACTGTACACTTGCATTTCAAGTGTATCACCTTACAAAGCTACAACAACCCTTTGGTGCCACCAAGCAATTAAAGGCGAAAATACACATGACGGTTCGAGATACACATGCATGCATTGCGATTTACCATCATTCAAGTTCCAACAGTGGCATGCATGTCTTGTTCCTTGCGTCGTAGAGATGTTAAAGTGAACGTATTAATACGTAGTAGGTCTGCCCAAATGGTGCTCTCGAGTACTCTTGACCAGTGAAGGTCGTCAGTTGCTTGCGCGGACCGCCCGGCGGCATGCCTGTTCTGGTCATGGAACCAAATCTGCAGCAGTAGATAATCAATCAACACAGAGCAAAGTCATTGTCAGTATGTCCTGGGCCCTGGGGACGTATCCCTACCGACACTGAGAAGCAACACAAGTCTAAAGCTCATCTCTTAATAATAACTAGCAAGATGGCCCGCGCAATTCTGCGCGGCTAGATTAATTGATATGGTTTTTCATTTCGGTGTGATACACTTTGGCAGTACATTGTGTTATATGAGGCACCAGTCATTTCATTCATTCTATTAGTTTTTTTTTTTTTTGGTTCTCCTTTGCCTTGATGGTTCCTTGGATGCCTATCCTCCATTTTCTGTTATTGGTATCCTAGGTCCTTAAACCTGGGGTGCTCGATCTATACATATAGCAATAGCATATATGTCAGATACCTATGTTCTCACTATTTATTTTTCCTTTTCTTTTCTTTTCTTCATTATGCAATTGATATGGTTTTGTGATTTTTTTTTGCGATTAATGGTTTAGCGATATATAATGAACTCAGTTTGATACGTAATATTCTCATATAAATTTATGAAGTGGATAAGAAATTGACCTTATGCTGAAGAAAAGTGGCAACATAATGTAGACTCCTTTTGTTCCAGAACGAACAAAAAGTGAAATTTTCTGAGATCAAGTTCAGATATCTTTTGCAAATAAACCAACAAATTAGGTAGATCGTTATATTCAATTATGTAAATGACAGTGATACTGACTAATTCAGACTACAAATACGTAATACTTCTTAAGCTTTTTGACGTGCAAGTTATGGACCTATGTTCCCTAAAAAAATAAGGGCCACCTGCCTATGCATATGCATGGCAAGGCCTGCATGTAGCTCAACAGAGGCATGATGTTGTTCTTTATGCATCCGCTTCTGTGCTTCCAAATCAATCCGAAGCAAACCATCTAACTTCTGCCATTCATCTTTTATTTCCTTGAGTAAAGAAAAAATGATGAACCGGTTATGCAAGTTAATAACTTGACTCCTTGACTGCTACGTGATTAATCCACACTGAAGCCCCCATTGAGAGAACAGGTTGAACTGCAGAGCGTGAACCCGGTTATGCCTGCCCATTGTTGCATCCCACGTGACATGCTTAGGCCTCCTTTGGATTGTAGGATTTTCATAGGAATTTTTCCTACAAAAGCCCTTTGGAACAAAGGAATGCACATGGTAGATTTTTGTTAAATTCCTATGGAATGGCACGTTTCATAGGGATTTTGGAGGATTCTAAGCATGAGGTCCAACCTCATGGAAATTTTCCTTTCTGTCTATCTCTCTCATTTGATTCCTGCGTTTTTCCTATGCGCCATCCAAACGACCATTCCTGTGATTTTTGTTTTTGTGTTTTTCATTCTATAAGATTCGAGGTGCATGCACACTCCAATCTTGTGTTTTTCCTATTCCCGTGTTTTGAAAATCCTGCGTTCCAAAGGAGGCCAAGAAAAAACCATGCCATCTTTCCTTACGCCCACTATATTCTTCTTCTCATGCTCGATCTCGTGGGTCAGACTTCAGACACCATGCCCGGCAGCTTGAGACACCAGTCACCAGGAGTTCTGCATCATCTACTAACTTAGTCGTTGTTGTTTTTGCTTTCTTTAACTTCATGTATGTTATCTGCAGCGTGCGGTACACCTGGCCGTCGAGTTTCTCCTTGAAGCTTAGCTGGTTATCCACTCTTCCAACCACTCTGATGGTTGATGCGATTGAAATCCACATTGAGCCTGCTGATTCTCACCTCCAAACATGCTAGTCAATCAATATTTGAGTGCCGGGGCCGCAGGCCGTGAGCTGCCTGCGAGAATCCAAGCGAGACCTCATGCAAGGGATTGCATCGGCGTATATTATCAGCCCTAATCACAGAAATCCGAAAAGTTTGGGCACGACGTTGCGAGATCACGTCGGATCATACGGGATCAGGCGATGGCTGTAAACGATCCATCGCCTCGAATCATACGGAATGATGCTTTAAATGATTCTTTTGGCGACTTGCCGGACGAACGGCATGGCTAGTTGACCATGTTGGCTGCTGCACCTCCGGCTGCCTGTATCTGGTCAATCTTACCGACGACCAATTGCTTCATGGGCCACGGCAACAAAAGATTTCCTGCCGCATTAGGTGTCACAATCGGATGGAGATTCCTTCAACCAAAACTTAATACGCATGGCGTCCTTTATTTAACCTGTAGAAGGACTCTTTTTCCTTTCCCAACAACGTCACGTGATTTTCTTTATTTTTATTCCGGGTTGATTTGAGCATGGACTCAATTACTTAATAATCTAGACCGTCCAATCTTCATAAAAATCAACGGTGTATAGCTTTTCTTTTTTTCGATTAACGTGGTAATTTCGTGGCCTTGAGAGCGAACGTGGTAGCTTCTTTGGACCTTCAAATATTAAGATAATAGATTTCGAGGAGTTCATAGCTGGACAAACAAGCAGCAAATTAAAACCTTCTCAAATCCGAGAGCAAGATTGCAGTCCCAGTTTACACAATCCAAGGCACGATGACAGACAGAAGAGGTGGCCTGCCGGTCGACGCCACTGGATCGATCCATTCCGTCCACGGCAGACAGGCTGCGAAGCTTCCCCGCCAGGAAACCCACATGCCGCGTCCTGTCAAACGAGAGGCCGCTCTCTCTCGCGTCACGTCAAGGGGCAAGTACCCATCCATCCATCCATCCTTTCGCCCATTCATTGCCCGGAATGGGGCCGGCCCATCCAATGCTCCAACAACATAGGCAGGCTCTTTGAATGGCGGAGCGAACTCATCAAGCGCACGGCCGGCCGGGAGCAGGGACCATGGCCAAGCATCGCCAATTTATTTTTAGGCCGACGTGAGTTAGATCCATCAGATCACCTGGATGAGAACGAAAACCAAGCCCCGGGAAATAGATTTTGCTGCTGGTTTATAGTTAAGGGCACCGGCAGGTTGCTGTCATGAACATGACTTGAGAGAAAGCTCTTGGTTACGTTTCACAGGAACAAAAGTAGTATTAAAGACTTGTATAGCAGGGACACAAATTGAGCGTAATCTTACGTCCATCGAAGGCAACATCTTGTCACTAAACCACTAGGTAAGCAGACAGAAAAATAGCACATGAATGAAAAGATTGTAAATTTGCTCAAAAGTATAGCACCAACATTGTTCAGTACGTATATATACTAATTCATTGATCAAATAGTGTCCAAAAGCAATTTGGATGTCGAAACTAGCTGACCTGTGTAGGGTGGTGTTTACACTATTATGAAATATTATGAGGTAATAAGTTCTAACAAGTCAAATTAAACTATCCTGGTACTAAAAAGGGAAATATGATCATCAAGACATATAAATGCTATGTCGTACAAACTATGTGAAGGTTTTAGCACCACAATATCACAGGACTAAAAGAGCAGTATCACAGCAATAGATTCACCATGAGGATAAACAGGCCACAAGCATCTCATGAAAACAACCTAGTGCGGTACATATATATACACAGTCAAGGAAATTTAATCTTGAAACCATTTAAATGATCTGTGGACATACCTTATGTGGTTCAAACGATCTCATGGTAGCTTAGGCATGATTAATTTGCAAATAACTGGTGCGCGGCTAGCCAACTGCCCAGACAGAATAGACGCCGTGCACCCTTGACCAGAGGAGCACACAAGTGATGGGTTCATCCATAGAACCTGAAATAAATATAATATGCAAGTGCATCTTCAGCACTCAACAGGGAAGGGCAATATCAATAAAATTATTTTCCTAAATGCTATTCTCATAGGTCTTGAAAACCTGCGTCCTTCAAAATGCATGGATGCAGTATGTGGGCACATATTTCATTAATTATATGGCATTAAGATGTTTTGTCATGGCAATAAAAAATGTTTTTTTGCATATCATCTTGTTTAAGAGCCTTATGAATTTAACAGGTTGAGAAAGTCAAGATCAGGATGAATTTCCAAATATTTTGTTGAATAATCTCAAGTATGATAGCATTATATATAATTTGTAACCAATCTTATCCATAAAAGAGATAGAGAAAGAAACATCTGCACCTAACGGCCACATTAGTATGGTCTACAAAGTAGAAATGTATACATTCAGGAGTTTGGATGTTGGCAGTGATCAATTCAACTTCATGCCAAGGAACAACGATCCTCAAATAAATGTAAGAATTTTCAAGCAAGATACTCATCTTTACAGGGTGTACATATAACAGTTACCAAGTCAAATTAGGGGCCTACTCCTATCGGAAGATGTTTCCCTCACGTGATATGCATTAATTCTCAGTTATATCGCCGGTAGCTCATGCTGATCAAGAACTTGATTACGCACGCACAACGCATTCTATCCTCCACTTAATTCTCCATCAAACTGTTTTAGAAGAACAGACAACGTCAAATGCTCGTGGAAGAAGAATTAATAGCGAAAGATCAAGCACGAAAAACTTGAATGGATCCATGCATGCAATGCGCGGCCAACAACCAAAGAGAGAGGCGCCTTAATTTATTGTCGTGGTTGGCGCTGGTGAGCAGTAGAGGCGAAGAAGGCCCAACAAAGCTCTATTTATTCGTTCCTTGCTCATGCCTTGGCCTATTTACTGCAGGGGTGGTGAGGCTTCCGTTTTTATTTATTTATTTTTATTTCATTTCTGCACCACCAGCACTCTCCTGCTTCTTCTTTATGAGGATTAGAGTTGAGGGTGCAAATGCCATGAATGCCCAACCACAAGAAGCAGTTCATGATTACGGCGAAGTTAATGGTGTAGGTATAGAAGTATGATGGTCAGATGGTAGTACGAGAGAGAATTAATACCATGACACGGAGACGGACCGTCTCTGCCCCTGCCTTGTAGGTTTCACTCTGGTGTCCATCGCCATGAATCGAGCTGGTGAGCCGCTGCTCGTCGTGGTAGCATCATCTTGTACAAGCTCACACGCCAGCGAGCTATTAACCCCGGCAGGCCTGTGCGGGTCGGATGGATATCAGCAGGGAGCGGAGAGAGCACTATTGCGGCAGCAGCAATAGATAAGTGATGGCCGTGGCAGCTGAGCCGCAACCGAACCGACGTGCACCACCGGTTTCCCCATTGGACAGAAGTTGCACTAAATTCTGTGCACTGTTGTTTCCTGCCTCACAGAGATTACGTTGGCCGCCGGAATGAATGAGTGACAAGGCAGCCAACCGCTCAACATTACCACCCACAGACAATGGAAAGGTTGCAATTGATGGTAAGCAGAGATGGTCATAAGCTTAATTTCAAGTACTAGAGCACTCGTATGTCTTCAATTGATAGTGTATCGAGTACTATTAGCGAGCAAAATACTAGCACTAGGGTATGTTTTGATTTAAGGATTCGAATTCGCCCGTCTACAAGTTGCAGCGAAGGCCCTACTCTGGAGTACTTGGGTGCTAATTTCACTCTGAACAAGATCACCTCATTAGAGTAGAGTTACTTACAGCAGCTGCCAACCTCTGACCAGCTGAACCACCAACATCACCTCAGTTAGCTGCTGCCTGCTGCTGCTGATCTTGCTCCAGATCCTCCCCCAGGCTTACTACAAGGCAAGCAACGCAAGAGCAAAGGCTAGCAGTACTAGCAGTAGATTTTGTGGTGGCTCTCCTGCGGCTGTGGCATTATGAAGTGTACAGTCGAGGCCGCCTTAATTAAATGGGGAGGAGGTGGAGGGGATTTAGTCATTTAAGGTCACTCTACTTGTCATCTTCAATGCCCGGCCTGCCCTCTCCTTAATGCGGAGGGGTTGGATGAAGGCCATTTAAGAACACCCCCTCCCCCTCCCCCTTCTTAAGTGTCCACGCCCTCCTGCATGACCCCATCAATCGAAACGAAGAAGAGCCGATCGCTAAGCCATCTTTCTCCTCCTCCTTCCTCCTGCCACCACCATAGTCCCTAGGACAGCTTATAAATAGAGCGGTGGTGGTGTCACCAGCGTCCAGCCAGCCAAGACCGTCGATGACCACCGAGTTCCTGAGGGTGAAGAAGTTTCACCAGGGCGGGAGCCTGAGGAAGAGGATGGAGGTGCAGCCGGAGCTCTCGCTCGGGCCGACGTGGCCACCGACTTTCGCCCCCGCCAGGAGCTCGTCGTCCGAGTCGGACGGCAGCTCCAGGAAGAAGAGGAAGCAGTTCTACGCCTGGGAGGAGGAGCCGCACGGCAGCCTCGAGCTCCAGCTCATCAACGACCCCCTGCCCCTGGACTGGGAGCAGTGCCTCGACCTGCAAGTGAGTCCCTTCCCTCGTTCCCTCCCTCTCTCTCTGTCTCTCTCTATCTGAACATGATGCCCATGTTGTTTGCAGTTTCCAGTATTTGCACACAAGTTTCTATCATTCACAGTTGCAAGTAGCTAGACAACTGCACACAACGGCCGTTGTTGGCAAAGCATGCAACGTGCATGACCACATGAGTGTCACTGCACACAATCTTTTCATTGCACACCACTTGCAAATAATGAATGAATGAATGATTCTGGTTGTCATTATTGCTTTATCATTGTTTGTGATGCCTTTTGATCGATGCCATGTTCTTTTGGGTATTCAGTCAGGAAGGATGTATTACCTGAACAGGAAGACCCTGAAGAAGAGCTGGACCAGGCCCAGGGAGCAGAGCGTGAACCTGGACCTCAACATGTCGACGGCCGCCGCTGCCGACATCAGCACCACTGCTCCCGGCGAGGACGAGCCGAAGAGGTCGGGCGCCGCCGTGACCTCCGGAGGCAGCATGGTAGCCGTGCCGTGCGCCAACTGCCACCTCCTCGTCATGCTCTGCAAGTCCTCCCCCTCCTGCCCCAACTGCAAGTTCGTGCAGCAGATGGTGCCGGCGTCGACGTCACCGCAGCCAGTGGCGCCGGCTCATCGCAGGATCGACGCCGCCAAGCCACTGGAGACCCTGAGCCTTCTCCACTAGGCGCACCGGCACCGCGTCCTCGGCAGCAGTAGAAAATGATTGTAGAAAGAAACCCTAGTTGAGTAGTGTAAGTACCTTGGGGGATGTCTTTGTCAATTAATTATGGTGCCTTACATAAAATGGTGAGGCTGGTTGCAAGTAAAACTATAAATGTATTAATCTGTCAGTTAAGCAATAGTAATGGTGATATGCGTCAGTACACTCACTGTAGCAGTGTGCAGGAGCTACCTGCTGCACTGGTAGCTTCAATGAAACTGAGGCAATCAGACAGTGAATGTGTCGTCCTTCTGCATGCCTTCGCTTCCGTCATTGAAGAAGGCTGGTGGTTTGCTTCCGCCTTCGCCCATCGGCAGGTTCAACTATAAAGGCTTTGACTGCCATCACTCAAAAAATGGAGTAAACTGTTCATGCGGTAGTTGTTATTAATCTTTTTTCTTTTTGAAATTTTGAGGCGGTAGATTTAGGTGCATGAATGACGCGCACCAACTCTCCTTGCTTGCATGGTTGCACACTCACATTCTACTTCTATTCCCTACCCATGTCTCCTATCCCCAAAACACAAGGGGTTAAGCACTGACTGGAGTGAATAATGACCTGAGTGCTACAGGGTCTGGAGAGTGGGGGCTCTGGTTGTACAAGGCGAAGGATCCTAGGTAATGTGTGGGGGATCATGGCCATGGATGATGCAACATGCAAGTGTGTGCAGGTAAAGTACGATGCAACATGCAAGTGTGTGCAGGTAAAGCTACCACAGACAGCTCCTCCTACAACAGGAAGCAGGTTGCCGAAACACCTCCCTATGCTGATCTCTACCACCAGATAACACCAAACGCAGTTCCCCACGCGATGAATCCAGTCGAATTTCCCCGTCAGCTTTGCTTGCTGCCTATCAGAAGGTTTCAGCTTTCAGCATGTGCCCTGATATTTTGTTACTCCTATTTGCCAGAGAATAGGATCTGCTCTGTTCTTCGTCGCAGGACATTTCTTTATCTCCTTCTCCCTGGAAGGACAGAATATTTTACCTCTCAGATGATGCTAACAGAACCTTTTCCCTGTTTGAGAGATAAATAGCCAAAAATACAACACCAAGTTGATTTACTGTTCAGCACTTTTTGCACCTTAGCGATTTTTCTTAAATTATTATGTGGCTATACACCAAAGCATTGCTATGCATGACAAAAAAAATCTTTTTTGCAAACTTCTGAAAAATGATATATTTAATCTGCACCGTTTTCAGAAAAGTGATCAATTTCACCTGACATGCCCCCTGTTACATAACAGAAGATGGTTCGTGAACTAGATGGCGACACCAGTAAGAATGTGCTGAATTGAAATGAGCACAGTGACATGTAATTGCACCTCTAAACCGTTGACATGTCTATGGGACGTGTTCTGTGGTCTGTGGTTCCACAAAGTGCCAAATGGGTATAAATCGTGCAAAGTTGGCATTCAATTAGGTTGGCCTTTATACCATATTAGCCCTCTGGTTGCCAAGAAAGTTAGGTGGTACTTTCTGTTGCCCATCCAGAGCAGTATGAATTTCGATTGGCCTTCGAGTAGTTGTACAATCTACTCCAGATACTAGCACAGAGGGGACAACTTATTAGTTATACATTTATAGTCTGGGGAGAATTTACTCAAGCATGACTAACTACTACTATGCTTCAAAAGGATAACAAAGTTATTTAATGCTCTTATGGTCAAAGCAAGACTATGTTGATCCATGTGAAGAGTTATAGTGATTATGATAGCATCAAATAGTCTGTTAGGGTGCTACAAGCTAGTCCAGAAGTATGGCATTGAAAAAGTGCCAGGAACACGAGTCCACCACTTTTAAAGCGAATACTAGTAGGTGGATATGGGTGCTCAAATCCAGCTACAATGAGTTAGGCCATATTCAAGAGCCAAAGTTTATTGTCTAAATGTAAGAGGCAAATTTGTGTGATAGTTTTTTCTGCTATTCTAAGAGAAATCTATAATTTCCTTGTTGCATGTATAGGCTGGGAGGCAAGTAAAAGGAACATACGGTTTCGATGTATATATCACTGTTACGGTCAGAGCAAATTGATTCTCAATTTTGAATAATTCGCTCACATGTACAAGAGTACTATGGAAGAAATTAAATTGCTCCAGTAGAGCTACTAGTTCTATATGAAGGCATGCTTTCAGGGCACTAGCATTTCTTGTATTGTGCTACTCTAGTAGTTGCTAGCATACACATTTTTTACTTCCCATAACCGCATTTATATGCTATAAGAAAAGCAGAGAAAAAACATGTATTGGTTCTATACTTCATAATAACCACTTTAGTTACTAAATGATGTGGTGTACCTGAATCTCCTATAGAAAGGCCTTGTGAGACACTCCACCGAAGAAAAGTTCCAGATCTTGTCATTCACTCCTGTTCACTAATTGCAAGAAAATTAAAATATTTAACTCCTAAATGATAAAAACATATAAGCGAAGTTTTAAGGACTTACAGTTTGTTGACCGATTGCAATGAAAAGTCAGGTTTGTATCAAGTTCACTGAAAACACTATAATCTGTTCCACATGGCACAAGTCTGAGTGTCTGACAAAAATCGAGATTGTTATGTAACAGTACCATGATTCTCCGTCAGGCATGGACTATTCTTATTTCTCTGCCCATATACTCTATATTGTTTAACAGTAAGAGTTCGTCTGACTTTTGGGCCACGATGCATGAACCAAATGCAAAACAGTAGGACATCAAAGAGAATATGTTCATCAGTAAGCCGAGCCTTTAGTATGTATAAAATCCTGTCTGCTGCTAACTTCTCACTTCCATGCTACAGCCAAATCCACTATGAGATGCATGAACTTAGGACAAGAATTTCCAGTAGTCAAGTCAAGAAAGAGGAATATAACCTTCTGATTTTAAATGAAGGTAAATATTCTTCAATGCAGCATATATATCTTCTGAGCGAACATGTGAATCATCTGCCACTAAAAACTCCTGAAATTTTCCATCCACTTCGATGGAACTGTGGCCAGGATTCTTCTTTACACCTCTATCTCTCATAATCGTCCTTAGCATCCTTACCTGGTCCCATTTTCTTTTACTTGCATATATTTGGCTCATAAGTACATAGATTCCACTGTCTGAAGGATCCAGCCCCACAAGCTTATCTGCAGCACATTCGGCAATTTCTATATTACCATGCATCCTGCATGCATTTAAAAGAGCACCCCAACCTGCCTCATCAGCTCCCTTTGGCATACTCCTTGCAACTTCAAAAGCCTCGTCAAGAAGCCCAACTTTACCCAAAAGGTCAATCATGCATGCATAATGTTCAGCCCTGGGCTCAATCCCATAAACCTTCTTCATTTCTTTGAAATGGCGCCGGCCTTCTGGAACTAGCCCACTATGACTGCAAGCAGAAAGTACCCCAGTGTATGTGATCTCATCAGGCACAATACCAGTACCTTTGAACTGTTGAAAGATATGAAGAGCTTCTTCAGACTGACCATGCGCAGCAAGGGCCGTGATCATCGAGTTCCAACTTACTAAATTCCTCTCTTCCATGTCGCCAAATAATCTAGCTGCTCCACCAACATCTCCGCATTTCGCAAACATATCGATGAATGCATTGCCTAAGTTCACTGTAAGCCTAACCTTGTTACTGACAATGTATTTGTCATATATCCTCCTCCCAAGATCCAAGCAACCCAACTGAGCACATGCTGACAGAACACTCACAAGAGTAGCATCAATCGGCTCCACACCTGCAGCAACCATGTCATCGAACATCCTCAACGCTTCCTCCGGTTGATTTGCCTGTGAGTAACCTGCAATCATGCAACTCCAAGAAACCGCGTTCCTTGTAGGCATATCCTCAAACATCCGTGCAGCACTCTCCAGATCACCACACCTGGCATAGGCACTGACAATGCTTGTCCAGGAGTACACATCCTTCACGGCCATCCCGTCGAAAACTTCCTTCGCAGAGACCACACAGCCACACTTCCCAAACATATCCACCAGCGCGTTATCCAAATTAACTGTCGCCTTGACACCACTGTCAGCAACACACCGACGCACCGTCCTCCCCAACCCCAGCAGCCCCATCTGGGCGACTGCGGAGGCTGTGGCTACCAGCGTCACCCCATTCGGCCGCACGCCCTCAGCCACCACCATCCTGCAGAACACCCGCCACGCCTCGTCGGGGAGGCCACTGCGCGCGTACCCGTCCACCATCGTCGTCCAAGAGACCACGTCCCTCTCGGGCATTTCGTCGAACACCTTCCGCGCGTCGATCAGTTGCGCGTCGGTGGCGTACATATGCACCAGCGCGTTCCCGACGAGCACGCTCTGGCGAAGGAACCCTCGCTTGAGGGCGACGCAGTGGACGGCTCGGCCAGGGGAAGGTGCGGCGGCGGCGGCCTTGATCGCGAAGACGAGGGTGCGCACGTCGGCGGGGAGGCGGTCGCGGAGGACGCGGCGGAAGAGCGCGAGCGCGCGGCGAGGGAGGCCCGCGCGGAGGTAGGCGCGCATCATGGTCGCGAGCATGTAGGCATTGGGCCCCGGCGGGGCGGCGGCGCGGGCGAGGAGAGCCTCGGCATGGGTGAGGCGCGGCGGGTCGGAGAGAGCGCAGAAGGCGAGGAGGCGGGAGGCCGGGAAGCGGTGCGCGGCGAGGCCCGAGACGGTGAGCAGCGCTTGAAGCTGGAGGAGGCGGCGGAAGGAGGCGCATGACTCGAGGAGGGAGAGCAGCGGGTGGGTCACCACCAGGTTGCAGTTCGTGTTCCACGCCGGCCGCGGAGTCGGCGCGGCTGCTGCCGTCGCGGGGGTGGGGAGGGGAGGCGGTGGCATCCTCGTTCGAACGACCGCGGGGGCGCGAACTGGGGGCTGGCCGTGACCCGTGAGGTTAATGGTTTCACAAATCTTTTATTCGATAATTCTCCCATTTTGGAGCGCTTTCGTACAAAGTTTACGAAGGAGCTCATTGGACTGCAGGTTCTACAGTCCTAGAGCTAGAGAGGCCTCGAATCGTAACTTGCTATTAGAAGATAATAATCGTAACTTGCTATTAGAACATAATAATCAGAAGTTTTCGAAGGAGTATTAGCAACTTTTCTTTTTTTCCATGGCGAAAAAAAATCTTATTTTCCTTTAGGCTATAACTGTTGTTTCCTTGCCTTTATGTATACTACTACCACCTAAACAATTCTTAATAATCAAAATCAGAAAGAGAAATGTAGTCTAGTTACTCGTTCGTTTATATTGACCCAATTCTGTACAACTTTGGAAGCTCCTACCGTTATGGAGAAACGGTAAAGGGCCATTAGTCGATGTTTTTGGTGTATGAGTGTGCATATGAACAGATGCTACGGTTGTACCTAGTATGAGAGGTTAAAAAAAAAAGAAACGGTAAAGGCCGGTTTATATTGATATAAGGAACATGAGATTAAAGATGTATTGCATAGAGTTTCTAATTTCAGTTTCTCACAAGAAAATAGAGAATCTTAAACAATAGTTTCAGTTTCTTGAAGCAGAACTAGAGACAAGAAAGCTAAAACTAGTTCCGAGAGATACTACTTCAGAAATCAAAAAACTGCTAACTCTTTCAAAGAGGACATAACTTCCTACTCCTACATGGGTCTTTGTCGTTCGTGTGTGGGTTTCACTTGTACATTGGCTTTAAACATGTTTAGGAATAAGTGTCCATATAAAATTTGAGCATGTTTTAATCATATTTGTGCCAATAAGAAGACACAAAGGGCAAATAGCATTCAGTGTTGTTGTCGAGGTTTTTAGGGCATCGATATTATTTATGGGTGTACGAGAATCAAGAACACGATGGTAACACAGGAACGAGGTTTATACAGCTTCAGGCCCCCAAAAGGCGTAATACCCTACGTCCTGTGCTGATGTAATGTATTGCGAGAGAGTTTTCTGTAGGTCTCCTGCCCGCCTATATAGTCGGGGGTGCAGGGTTACATGGATCTAAACCTAGTCGGTTACATAGTAAACAGTCTTGTAGTACAAGTTGATTGATGTTTATCTCCTGGCCGAGTGGGCCGACTGACTTTAGGTCCGTCGGCCACCCGGCCTTCTTGGCCCAAACCGAATCCCCATTACTGGATCCACTCGGCCTTGTTGTATCTTGAGTATACCCGGGTCTCATATCATCGACA
>JAAXCT010003525.1:0-32104 GCA_012490785.1 Eragrostis nindensis | reverse complement strand
CCCCAGAGCTCGGCTCGCTACGCAATTGGCCCAGTCAAGTAGGATAAATTTTCAGCAACATGTGTTCCATTTCATATACAACGCAACTAGATATGCAGATGATTCAAACAATTCCAGCATTTTATTCATGGAAGGCAACAAACTATCGCAGCGGGAGCCTCTCCAGCTGTTTCATCATGGTCAAAAAAAAAAAGGGCAACAAACTGATTCAGTTACAAGGTAGCAGGAACATGCATTACATGGGGATGTACACAAACTAACGAAGCTTATGGCCTTCACCGATCTAAAGTGAACTGTCTTTTGGGGGTATTATGTTTGCGGTGCACAAACGCACATCAGGAAGTATTTGATTTAACTTTAGCTAACGAATTTACACTTGATCCTGTGCAGGCATGCACAATATCTAAAGTTCAATTGGCCCACTCTGACCCGACTGCTCTGTTATCTGATTCAGACCATCAGCTTGGAATATAGACTGACCAATTTACAAGCCAACAAAACCTTTGAGGTTGGTATAGAATGGTTACTTTTGGCTGCGCCGTGGAGTTAAGAACACCAGGATAAACCCCCATCCAATTCAATAGGAAAAAACGGCTAAGACCGATCCATGATACTGAGATATAAAATGGCTTTGAAATGCCATTGTCATACCAAATTCTAAACTGCAGTATCCACAATCATATATGAAAGAGTAGTATTTGCCGTCATGAGTAAGAGGCGGCACTTTCCAGTTCCAGCACATACTGTACACTCATCAACATCACCTGCACCTGTCTCAGGCAGTACTTTGATGCGATCATTCATAATCCTGCAACAACATGTACGCCATGGAATTAGTCATCATATTTCTGACCGGTATGAATGACACGTCAACTGATTCCCTGCCAGTTGCCCACAAATAAAAACATCGCCTCCTGTATTAAGAGGAATTGATAGAGAATTCCACACCACCGTGACCTTGTACAACTGGGAACCGAATACAGTAGGGCTATTCAAGTGTGAAAGTCAGTGGGTTTCAAATTAACGCTTTACAAGAATTTCCTTGCTACCGAATTTCCTACACATAAGAAAAGACGATGGAGAGATGCAAGAATTCCACACTACTGCAGACAGCTTTTATGACACTAATGCTACAAATTCATTTACAGGGTTTAAATGCCTAGTAAACCTTGAGAACTGATTACTTGCCTATATCATTATAATATACAAACATCAAGGTCATTAACGAATAAGCTATTATTTTATTTTATGAAAAAAATCCTTCCAGACCCATTGTAATTTTGACATTCAATTTCGACGTGGTCAGAACCAAAAGCATGATGTTTTAGATCTATTAGAGGATATATAGTTATTTCGAATTGTCAAACAAAATGTCCCTTCTTAATGTGTACCATTTTCCAATACACATCAAGACGACAGTAGTTCTAGTTGTCAGCAAAGATCCTCCTAATAAACTTTTGGACAAACTCTTAAGGGCTAGCAGTTGAAAATCATACTCATGTGACATTTGTATGATTTTCCATTAAACAGTACTGCATATAAAAGAAATGATCAGAGGGGACTCGATGAGCACATACCACCATAAGCTCATGCAGTCCAAGAGGGGCAGTGACAAATAGGGTATATTTGAGTGCTCCTTAGATGCGTCTGCTGCTAAAGCAGGGATATCCTGAGAAAACCAGTGCCAGCACGAATCAAAATCCTGGTCCGTAAAATAAATGTATTATATACAGCTTCGCAACAGATACACGTGATTCCCTGGCGAACTATTTGAAGCAATGGAATACAAATCATTTAGCAAGAACATTTAACAATAAGCATTCTCAGTCTTAAATAACCAAAGAAGCATACCTGCTTCCAGTGTCGTCCAGGGAAAGGAAATACGGACTAACAATAACACGGGATGGGTGCCCTTGTTGCACACATTTTCCAAAAGCATCCTTAATGGTAGGCTCAGCCAGCTCCTGCATTGTGTGAAACATTGCTTGGTAAACTACTACTACTGAAACACAGACTATCGAAATTTGAAAAACAAAAGATGTATGACAAATTACAAAGAAACTAGAGCCAATCTCTACTAATAAAAAAGAAGACCGAGGTTGACAGATTGTTAATTTCGTTTTGGTCTGCCAACACCCGCGCCGTTTGGAAGTTGAATAGTTTCCGTTTCTGCACCTCCTAATCTGTCTGCTAGGCGCTAACTCCATCCTTCGCGTGTCAGATTTATGTTTATCAGAATAATGATCGGTCGCCCAGATCATTAGTATTTGTCGCTAACATGTGCCTTGCCATACGGCATGTCATATTAGGCATCGCATACCATATGACAGGTTTGCCTTGCATTATATATTTTGTTACCGATCCTAATCAGTATAAGCAATTTGTCCAAATGAACACATCAGAAAATCTTCCAACTTCACCAACACACACACTCTAACTTCTTTAGTGGAACACAAGAAGTACAAAACAAAAGGTTACTAGAGTAGCAGTGTGATCAACAAATAAATCTCTATAAAGTCTAAGTCAAAATACTAAAATGTTAGCTTCTTGGTAATGTTAAGGCACAGCAAACATGTTTTTACTTCTAGCTGTTACTGCCAATTACTCATATCTCAGTCTCCTCTCCCTTA
This sequence comes from Eragrostis nindensis, assembly GCA_012490785.1. Taxonomy (NCBI): domain Eukaryota; kingdom Viridiplantae; phylum Streptophyta; class Magnoliopsida; order Poales; family Poaceae; genus Eragrostis; species Eragrostis nindensis. The sequence continues at coordinate 29,474 of JAAXCT010003525.1, read as the reverse complement.
AAAAGTGTTGTAAACTCGTATCGTATTAGTAAATTGAGATTGATAATCGTTCAACCTTTGATAGGACGGATTATGCAGGCATATCTTTGACTTATTTGGCAATAGTGCTGGTCAGTGGTTACAGGATTTAGCCTGCAACAGATATCCAATTTATCTTTTAAAAAAACATATTCAATCTAGAGTTTGACTATGCTACATTTCTATAGAGGTTGGTTTCCCTTATTATTCACAATATTTGAAGGTCATATAATTCATAAGAAAAACAAAAGCTTATAATATTTTTATACTGCATTAACAAGGAGATCATCTGAGTGTTTGCACTCTGAATAAACTGATGCTAAGGGGACCAGAACAAATACATGAATTTAGAATATTTGAAGGGAGATAAAACCAAATTTACAAGGTAGTCAATTGTACATGGAGATTCATAGGAAACTATAATTGCATAGAAGCGTAATACTTGCACTACTTTGGGCTTTGTTTTGCTTGAACAGAAATGTATGGTCTAATAAACTGCAGCTTATAGTAATTCAAAATCATATATTAGATTTGTGTTTGCGCCTTTTAAAAAAAAAATGGGTACCACCCCTCTCCATTGTATTTAAAACGGAGATCACAGTTTTTTTTAGTAGCAAAAAGGATAAGAGAAGAGGAAAAATCCCACCACCCCTAACCCAACTATCTGATTCAGAATACTGGGTTAGGGGTGTTTCTGTGCTTATGAGGCTTCTCACTTGCCAAGTGAGTGTTTAAAGAACATAGAAGTAAAGGAGAACGAATATGATTAAAATCTCTCATGTGTGGTCCTGATGATATGGTTGAAATGGCAACTTGGCAAGCTAGATACTACAGTAAAATGGCAATGAGCATATGGTACATCACAGGACATATGATCCTAGAATTAAATAATAGGCAGAAGCAACATGAACATCCTATCTAAAGCAGCAATTTTGCTAGAAAGTGAAGAGGAAAAAGATTCTATATTCCATTACCAGATTCTCAGTTTGATCCATTAGACTCGTATTGTTCTGAGCATGCAGGATATGGATTGGCAAGTTACATTTTAGTTGTTCAATATGCACAAAGTGCATTGTATGTGTAGACATCAAACAAAATTAGGCATGATACTTGCATTGACGAAGGGGTAAAACAGCTTTGAAGCAGCGTCTCTACCTAGCTAAATATATAGTAGATAAATTACTATCTACATTCAATATATGCTCAGTGTCAGGTCAAAATTCCCACATACAAACTCATTGTGGGTCACATGAATTCGTTACAAGTAAGTTTACTGATTGCTAGTTTTATTTCAGAAAATGTGGGCAGTCCCATAGCTCATTTGTACACAGTCATTTGGATTAGGCTAACAAGCTTCAGGTGTTCTAAGAAAAACAATGGATTAAAACACAAGAACAATGAATAATACCATATGAGCAGGCTCAACAATCTTGTAACCAGTCCTCGCCCTGAACATTGCAACAAAATCATCTGCAAATATCGAGATGAATCAGGTAACATGAAAGTACTATCAAGGTAAGAGAAAAACTTGCAAATTAACATCAGTTCATTACTTAGCATGAGATTAGATTCTTGGCGGCGTGACCCATGGTCGACAATTATCACAGCATCTGTCTCCCCCACAGTGCAATCGCCACCTCCAGAAGTTTCTGAACCAGAAGCTGGATCTGGTTTGCAACTCATGGCTAGGCTTCCGCAATTTCTTCAATTCTTCGGAATCGGAATTTCGAAAAATTAAGGGACTACCCCCACCGGTGCCCCTAATGCCAACAAACACAGAGTGATTTAACGATAAAAGCATATTATTCGAGACAGCATAGCATATTGCACATAAATCCGTTTATTGGTGGCCAAGAAATAGAATGCTGGTACAAAACCCAAAAATAAAAACCTTGGGAAGGGTTTGTTGCAGGTGCTGCGGTGGAGGCTGGGAGGAGACAGAAACCGGGTGCATAGCAGAGGCGAGCTCACTGCTCAGGGCCTGGGGAGTGGGGGAGACTCAACTTGCAGCAAGAGCCCTTGGCTTTTTTATCCTCTCCTCTGCTTCAGTCCGGGGCCGGCCAGAGTCGCTTCCTCTGCACCGGAGCGGCGCGCCTTTTGGTAGGCGTCGGCGCGGGTGCCGGCGCGGTGGCCCCGTCGCGGCGTAGGCGGTGACCCGCGGACGAGGGTCCGGCGGCGAGGGACGACGGCGGCCTGCGATGGGGAATTCTGTGCGCACGGTTCGCAAAAAGAGCTGGTGCGGCCCCGCCTGGATTGCCCGACACGTGGAGCACATCCAACGGAAGCAGCACCACGCGTCCTGCGCACGAATCGCCCGGCTCCCGCACGCCCTCAGCTCGGCTCCGTCCCAGGCGACGCCATCGGCTCACGCGCACGGCTCCAGCAAGCTAGTCGAGGCCCGCAATGCGCCACCGCCGCCATCGGGAGCGCCAAAGAACGGCGACGGCTTCTCCCATGCAGCCTCTCCTCCGTATCCAAGCTTCCCTTCGCGCGTTGATCAAAAAAAAAAAAAAGCTTCTCTTCGCGCGACGAGTCCGCGGCCTTGCTGTACTCCTCATCGTCCAAGCTGGTCAGGGGCCAGCATCAAGCAGGTAGGTGGTGGCTAGCGCGTGCCTCGGAGCCGGTCTCTGCGAGGGATACGTGCAGGGCGTTGGATGGCCCGCTACGTCCACGCGGCAGCATTCTAGAGCAGGTTTGCAATCAGTAGGGATAAAAAAAACGATATTTAGGAAAAAGGCTTCTTTTCAACTTCTTTTTGACCGTAGTAGTTGAAATATACCATAAATAAAAAAATAAAAATGAAAATATTTGATGAAAATAATAATGAAAATGATTTTAGATTTAACGATTATTTTCGATAATTTCATTTTAGGCTAAAAATTACCGTGATATTTTATCGTTTTGATCAAAAATGTTAGCCGTAATTTCTAGGTAACAAATAATGAGTGATATGAGGTTCAACGATAATGATGATGGGCCTAAGGTTCAGCTGTAGCTTTGTAGATGGCAGTCTCAATTTTCTTTCTTATCGAACGATGATGTCTGATGTCGTTACTTATATTTTTTCTATTTTAATTTGAACATCATTTTTCATATGTCTTGTGTCTTTTATGATGCATTAGTAGCTAGTTCAAAGATCAACAATATATTCATATTTGATATTTTTATACATGATGTGGTACGGCTAATACACTTTGTTGTTTGTGTTATCATATTTAATATTGATACCGCATAATTCTGTCATGGTAATTCCATTTTCGATATTCCTGTAATACCGACATCGTATTTGTTTCTGCCAATACCGCTATCGGTTTCGCTACCGAGAAAAATATAAATTGAAAATGATTTGTTTTCTTTTCTTCCGATCATTTTCCGACCGCTTTCATCCCTAGCAATTAGGTTGTTTTGCGATGACCCGATTGCTCACTTCCTGGCCGCTGTGCATTGGGCATCTTTTCTCAGCCTGCTTGCTGAGTGTTTGACTGTACAGTCATGTGCATAAATCTTCATACAGGTTTAAGATTGAGTTGTGAAGTTACATGCACTTAGTTGTAATTTTTTTTGTTTACAAAGTGCTTATTACAAGGATATACTTACATATTAACATAATCTTCTTTGACTAAAAAATAATTGCGAAAGGTGCGACGGATTGGAGTGGATTGCTGGTGCCTTTTCCACTTTCACCTGGTAAAAGGCGTCTAATTTCACTTTTACACTGTCTATTTTGACTTTGCACCATCATGTTTGGAAGACCCTGCACCACATGAGAACACACCATGAAATTCGAGTGGAACCTTGCCAAATATGCACCATTTCAGATTTCAGAATGACACATCATGGAGGTGTAGTTTACCAGTGGGGAGCCCAACCTTTGTTTGATGTTAGAAAAAAAATGAACTACGATTATCATACTTATTGGTCCGAAACTATTTTACAATGAAACTTTATCACTATATTTCTTTAACAGAAACTCTTTCTTTGTTACGATTTTTTCAGTATTAACTTGCTTAATTCTGTGAGCCGGATAGTTTATTTTAAGGATAACAACTATTAGATATAATTCTTGATTCTTTCATTGGTGGGGCTACGATCATAGGCAACTAGGTCTCCTATATCACATTTCAAAGTAGAAACCTAAAGGTTGATAACTAAAGTGAGAAATCACTTACATTTAAGGTATGATTTTTTCGGCTCAACCGTAAAAAAAAAAAACCCACTCAGTATTCTCTTAGCATTTATCCTTAAATTCAAAACACCATTTACCACTGACGCCCTTGTGACTTATCGTATATAAACAATAGAAAGCATGTACACGATAGGGACTAAAAGAATGGGACAACGTGAACAATAGGTGCAGAAGTCGGACTTGCCACTTCTAGATGGTGATAATGAAGATGAAACTATCCAATAAAACACTGGATTCCTGAATGACTCCATCCCATCCACTTATGGTTATAATAAGTGTAGAAATATTTAATTTCAATTATTTCTTTATAAAGTGGCTACGTAACACCCTTCCGTATCACCCAACATGATTGAAATGTTCGAATTATTGTCTTTCATGAATCACTATATACGTTAGGAAATGTATGTAGCCATGTAGGTTGGTACCCAAAACTTGAAAGAATAAATAATGACATGACCTTAACTCCATGTATCACTCATCATAATTCACATGCCACATGCTCCCGTTCATATTTAAGTAGCGGAGAAATCAACACAAAATAATTGAGCGATGGACTTCCCAAAGATGGGCATACGGAACCAAGCTACCATCTTTCGTACTAACATCAAAGTGCAACCAACATACGCAGCAACGGAAGCAAGGAATCGCCATTACCCGTGCTTATTGCATTTTCTCAAGCTTTCGTTGAATACATCTTAAGCCTGTGGAAGTTTTGCTTGTACCGTTCTTTCTTCGAAGAAAATTCACTAAAGTTCGCGTATACCTGATTACCCAGTCGCTTCTTCTCTGAGACGACCGGTCGCTTCTTCTCGAGGGAAAGGAAAAAAGGGAGAGACTATTTCAGAACCAATTTTTTTTTTTTTTTGAAGAGAGTCGGCACGGGGCGGCGGGCCCACTCTCCAGTGAGGTGAGGCTTGGACTAAGCCGCTTGTTGGGCATCTTGCTAATAAGCAGCTGATTTGTGAATGATTGCCATGTGTGGGACAGCCAGATCCTGCCTTACAACCAGCCCAATTCCATCACTGTCCTTGTCCTCCCAATATCATACTACTAGTCCTCTTCTTCCTTCCCGCATCGCCTCCTTCCTCGCCCAGTCAAGCACGCCGCCGCCGCCGCCGCGTCCCCGCACCCCGCCGCGCCGTTCGCCTCTCCACCTATAAACTGCCTGCGGCCCTTGCCCGCCGCCCACTGCCGTTGCGCTAGTCCTCGTCGTCGGCCGCCGCCGCCGCCCCTGCCGGAGTAGAGGGGCGTGGAGATCCGGACGGGTTCCGTCCGATTTCTTTCGATTGGTAAGCTCTACGACGTGGTGGATTTCTCCGTGCGATAATTCGTGTAACCGCGTGGAAATCCGAATATTTTCTTGCCACCAACCAAGTCCAAGTTCAAATCTTTGCTATCAGATTCCGTCCGGGTCGGCCAGACGCGTCCGTTCCTGGACGAAATCTCTAAAGCGTGTCTCTTTACGGCTTCGAAATCAGCTGCCTAACTGCCGGCAAACAAAAACCGTAGCTTTTTCCGCATCTTAGGCTCGTCGCATTCTTGATTGCCCTGGTCTGGGGACTTAATCTACTCTCTGTTTAAACTGTCTCTGTACTTTATCTACAATGTTCCATGCGGAAAACCTGATTTTCTGTTCGTGGTTTCCTTTTGAGTCGACAGCTGCTGCACCGGACGTTTCCTTTGCGGGGCGCTAATAAGTCCCTGTTGCTACCAGAAGGGCAACATTTGGCGAAGCCGCCCAACAGCATCGGGCGTAGGTATGTTCAGTGCCACTGCTACAAACTTCATTTGAGGCAGCTCTTGTTCTTGTTCTGACCTGTAGATTCGACTGCTAATAATATCCGTTGTCCTACAGTTTTGTGCTGCTGATTGTATTTTGAAATAATCAAATAATACTCTCTACATTTGTCAGCAGCAGCATGCCCAGATCAAATGAGGGCATGAGGCTCATATTTTCAGCAGTTGTTGGTGTCATGCTGGGCTACTTGTTTGGGATCTCCTTCCCTACAGTCAACATAACCAAAGTAAAGTGGAACCTTTGCTTCTCTTGTTTTCATCTGCCAATACTGGATTTAGAGAACAAAAATATTAACTTAAGTCACTGCATTCCGCAGCTTCACTTCCCGTCCAGTATTTATCTCCTACATTGAAGATAGAAACTCTGGCATCACAACCCAAACATTATTGAACCACGCATGGGCGTCCGCAAATAGTCATAAACAGAACAGTTCTAATTCAAAATCTGATGAAATCCCAAGGTACGCAGACAAACTAGTTCTTTATACTTTCTATTGTTGTTATTTTTATGACTTTTGATGGCCTTGCCTAAGTTAAATTTGATACTTTGTCAGTATATGCCTGTTGGCTCTATTTTATACCTATATATATCGTTACTACTGTATTTCTTATGCATTGTGATGGAACATTAAGAATCACAAGTATATAACTCTAAATCTTGTTGTTCTGTCTATGTTTAATTACTGGTTGATCTTTCCTTAAAATGATTGCACAAATTTGATCTGCAGATTTATGTTCCCACAACCCAAAGGTGCTGAAAGACTCCCACCAGGCATTATTGTGTCTGAAACAGATCTGTATCCCCGAAGATTATGGGGTGAACCTAGTGAGGTTGATGGCTGATGCTGTTCTAATTCCCAATGCTGCTTTGAATTGCCTTTTTTTTTAAATCTCTTCCATATGTGATCAACAATCTGAACAATCTGATCATACTTTCAGGACCTTACTAGCGAGCCGAGGTATCTTGTTACTTTTACAGTTGGAATTGGGCAAAAGGCAAATATTGATGCTGCAGTAAAAAGGTAACCGTGCTGCTTATACTGGGCATGCCAGCATATTGTCTCTGAATCTAATTTATACTAGATCGCCCCTTGCATCTGAATGAACATACAGCCCTTAATTCACATAAATTTCTTTTATAGTTTTCAGATAAGTTCACCATTATGTTATTCCATTATGATGGTCGAACCACTGAATGGGACGAATTTGAGTGGTCGAAAAGAGCCATTCATGTGAGTGTCAGGAAGCAAACTAAATGGTAGGTTATTGCTTTTATTCTCTGGTGTTTTCATTGCCTTTTTTCACTGGAATAGTTGACACTGAAATTTTAATTATTCACTTAACTTGTTTTTCTAAGGTGGTATGCAAAACGATTTTTGCATCCTGATGTTGTTGCCAAATAACTACATTTTCATCTGGGATGAGGATCTAGGTGTTGAGCATTTCAATGCAGAGAAGTAAGCATTGTATTCTTGTTGTCTTTTCTGTTCGCCTGGTTGTTTATCCCAATTAACATATCCATGCCATTTTCAGGTACATTGAGCTTGTTAGGAAGCATGGATTGGAAATCTCTCAGCCTGGTTTGGAACCTGACAGAGGACTAACATGGCAAATGACTAAACGTCGTGGTGACCAAGAAGTTCACAAGTGAGCTTCTGAATTCATATTATTTTCAGCGCTTACAATGATAAACCATATATGAGCAATGTTTTCCTTCTGCAGAGTAACTGAGGAGAGACCAGGATGGTGTACTGATCCCCATCTGCCACCATGTGCAGCGTAGGGCCAAATCTTTGCTTTGTGTTCAATTTTTCTTGTCCAATTACTATCCCTCATATTCATTTCAATGTGCAGATTTGTTGAGATTATGGCAACTGTATTCTCTAGAAATGCATGGCGCTGTGTATGGCATATGATTCAGGTGCAGTTGAGTTACATGCTTAAGTTATTTGTTTATCTGAAAGTAGTATACTGAGAAACTGTTTCCTGCAGAATGACTTGGTCCACGGATGGGGTCTCGACTTCGCTCTCAGGAAATGTGTTGAGGTATTCTTGCCATAAGCATGTACAGTTTCTGTCTCACCATGTCTTAGCTCATCCAAGGATTAACACACAGTTCACGCATATTCCTATCAGAATAGGAATACATGATTACCAACTTAATGTATTTTCCACTTCAATGTATTTCAATCCATTTGCTTTTTATTGAGCTGGAAGTCTTTTTTTTTACTTTATTTTATTTTCAATTAAACAGCCGGCTCATGAGAAGATTGGAGTTGTTGACGCTCAATGGATTGTTCATCAAGCTGTCCCCTCGCTTGGGAACCAGGTATAGCTACTAGAAAATTATTCAGGACACCTCATTATGTGCAATGTTACTGCGTTGCCTTATCCTGGAACTTGAATATTTGGCAGGGCAAGTCGGATAATGGAAGAGCACCATGGGAAGGGGTAAGACAGTATTCACCATGCATACATAATGTGGAGATTTTCATATTATTTAATGATTCCAATGTATTGAGTTGGACAGTATTCAGTCTGTATCCATGTGGATTTCTCTTACTGTTTAACTTGTCTGCACCACAGGTAAGAGCACGTTGTAGAAAAGAATGGGGAATATTTCAATCAAGGTTGGCTGATGCCGAGAAGGCGTATTACTTGGAACAAGGCATCACACCCCGAATTCGACAGCAGTTTAGATGAATACATGCAACTCACAGTGCTATGGCAAGGTTTCTGTTGCGGGAACCTGGTCCTTGTGTAGCGGGGTATTCATCGACCAGCTGCATCCGTACTGCTGCAGCTCCAGGGCCATATTTGTACATGAGAGCTCCCAAGAATCAGCATGACTAATCTTAGTCTTGTCCCACTTGGTTTTACCATCATTGTTTGGTTAGTGAGACTAGCTGTGATGTAAGTAGACGTAGAAGATACTGAGGTGGACCACTTCCTTATACTTGGTTATGTATTAATAACCTGATGCAATTGGGTATTTACATCCCTTTTCCTCATTCTGATCATCTGATATGTAAATTGTGTTTCCTTGATCAGTTTTGGCATACTGTCGGATACGTTCCAGCTAGATAGATTTCCTTGGTTTGGGATTTTGGTTTTTCTTTGGGTTTTTCTGGATTTACCTGGTGTTTTGGTTGTTGCTTTGCGATGCGTACCACGTGGTAGCCAGCCTTTCCCGTCAACAAGATGACACACAGACGTCAGAACAAGAGAGCCAGGGTGGCATCTGAGTCATCTGTGACTTGTTCAATTAAGAATCAAATTAAGTTCAAGAAAATTCCATACAGTTTCCTCCGTTAGTTGAAGAAGTGAATACTCCTGAGTAGTGTTGGGAAAAGTCAACCTGTTGCGCCTTGCGCGTGAGTTGTGACGAAAAAATGACCTGTTGAAAAAGCATGCGTGTGACAGGAAAAGTGGACTTGTTGAGATTGAGAAAGCACTTCTTTTTTGGCCGGACCTGTTAAAAAGCTTTCTTGTATGTAAACTGTTCAAAGGTGAAAAATCCTCAAAAGGAGAAAAAATACTAAGCTTCACGCCTACTGCAGTCACAAATAAGCAACTTTTTTTTACTACTTTGACTGCTAATGTATTCTAATATATTGGAGTAGGAAACGGGAAATAGTAATGCTGTCAAACCACATGAAACTATAAAGCTGGATCACAACTATTGCCAACTTTGTCCCCCTCAAAAAAAAAAAAGATCTATTTCCAACTTGTCGAATCGTGTTGTCGACTTCATCGAAAGAAAAACGTGTTGTCTACAACGTGCTAATGTTGCGTCGTCAAGTAATGTTGCAACCTTGGTCTTTTCAATGAGAGAAGAGTTCACGTACAACTCCCAACTCTCTCTCTCTCTCTCTCTCTCTCTGAGACCATTACCATTTTTCCATGCTTTCCGAGACCATCAAGCCACAGGTCACATGGATCATATCGTACACGTGTCAAGACTACGGTGGAGAAATCTGATAAAAAAAGAGAAAAGTATAACTATTGCAACGAATTAATATATATTATGGATCTGTTACCGATCAGAGTTGGACGAAAATATGCTCCAATACGTTTTTGAACCTTGATTCACGAAGCTTCATTGTGTGGCCAATTTTGTTACATAATCATTTTTTCGCGATTATAAAGTACAACTCAGACACAGCGTCCGCACACCCACCTATATGAAAACACGTATGCAAAATCATCCTCTATGAGCATCACTGACGTCTTGCTGTTGACGAGAACATTGCCTATCACTAAAAACAACTCCATTAAATCCTACAAAATTAGCTCTCACTGGGAGTCAAACCTAGAACCTGATGTGCTTATGAGCCACTGTAACCACTAAGCTATAGGTACTTTCACTTAGATATTTAGATCTGGATGATTATCTAACTTTGCAAGTTGTGTACATATTAAATCCCGTGTTTTGACTGGGCCTGAGAATGTTGGCATTAATTCAAAACAAATGGTTCGACTCATATGTGGTGCTCAGCTCATTGTTGTCCTCATTGAGGAGCTTAGGTACTGCAGCTTCAGGATCAAACATGGTAGAACTCCAACTTCAAGATCCACGTATGTTTTAAAGTTTGTAGTTGGAAATAAAATTAATTAACAAAATATTTCAAGGACCCCAAACTAAATAACATGGCTCTGAAGGTACGGAGTATGCGCCAAAATGGCAATGCATGACATGATGAAAGCATGAAATCACTATGCTTTGCATATGTTTTCCCCTTCTCTTTGATGTGGTATATTTTGCATGTAAATAGTTGATTTGTATGGAAATTACAGGGTCCATTTGTGACCGCAAACGCACGGGTCCATTGAGGTGATTCATTGAACTATAGTAGATTGGTTTTTGCTATGACTTGCAATTTGTGCTACTATTGTGTGCTTCATTCATATCTGGCTAAGACTCGTTAGCTTGATTATTGGTTTTGGGATCTTCTTTACGTTGTTTTGTTCTCTGTGCTGATCGGCGCAACAACAGTTTGCTCCCATCCTCTCTTGCTTCTGTATGCAATTATGCTTAATGCTTAGGTGTAGTTTGCTGGATTTATTAGTAGATTGCCTGTTGGTTTCCTTGTTGGTCCTCGGATTCGATAACATTGGAATACTTTAAGAGAAAAAGCTACTACAATTGACCCGTGCGCTTGCGGTCACAAAAGGCGCGCATATCCCGCGCCAGCACACCAGGGCATCACAAGGATGCCGCACAACAACATCTCCGCGCGAGCTTGTGCAGACGGCAATAGAGGAAGGTGCGGGAAAAGGGAAGCATAGGAGGCTTTTGTGCGGGTTGGAAATTTTTATGAATTTTTGAGGGAACTGGTCAGCTCAAGATGAGCAACTTTCGTCGTAGCAAGATTTTCAAATTCAAAGTTTTTTAATTTTAATTCTTGGAAAACAGGAAACATTTTTTGAATTGAAATTAAAATTCAACTTTTTTGTTTGCTTGACTGAAGAATGGCTGATAAGGCATATTCATGTATTTATGTGGACCAAATGGTAACAGTGGATGCAACATTTTAGAAAAATCAAGATTCCTTTTCTAAATGATCAAAGGCCACAATATTTTTGTCTACCCACAATTATTTCAACCAAATGGCTTTTAGTTTTTTTCCACATCTCACATATCATGATAGTTTTTTTTCACAACCACAACCCCAAAAGCTTTTTTCACAACCACAGCTTAACAAAAACACTCTGCATCGGGTCACCGTGTTTTCTTTTTCGTAACTCGCTACCAAAGATTATGTTTAGAAACTGAAATATACTACTCCCCCGATTTCATATGTCTTGACATTTTAGATAGTCTTTAAGTCAATTTTTTTTTGAAATTTAATTGCAAATATTTTTTTGTGTATTTAGTTTAGACATGTGATAATGACATGAGTAAATTCGTGTTGAATATGATTTCACAAAAGTATACTATAATTATATCTTTTATAAAAATATATTAGTCAAAGTTATGTTTTGAAGACCATGTCAATGTCCTAAACGTCAAGAAATATAAAACCAAGAAACTATACCATTTATTGTTTCTTCCCAACGTTTCATATTTAGCATATACACAAGAACAAATCGAAGAGGAGAATGGGAGAGGGCCATTTGCCCCAATATTCACAAAATTGGCACTAATTTTTGAAAGCTTAAATCTAGCAAATATTTCTATTAGCAACGTAAAATGAAGGGAACATCTGGTATCTGCGTGGGAATGCGTCCAAGCACTACAAAATGCTAACCGCAAGTATCGTATCTCGTCGTGCTCGATCGCGTCGAACATCCACAATAATTTCAAATGCTCAAATTCAGCAGGCGTTTTTGTTGTTTGTAAAGGAAAATACATACATACATACGGCGCCTCTAGAGCAAACGTAATTGTAGTGAAAAAAATGTACAACTTTTTTTACCTAATGTGGAACCAATTGAATCCCCTCCATGTCAAACTGAACCGGGCGATGCAGCAGAAGTGCAGAACTAGAGTGTGCTATTTTTTTTTTTTCTTTCTTTTCCTTTTTTTAAAAAAAAAAGTTAAGCAAGCTGGACGATGATTCATCATGTTTATTTCCTTGTGATGATGGTTGCAGCAGTTTCAGCTTTTTCGGCCGGCCGGCAGAAGGCGTGTCACCAGAAAAGGTTCGCCGCCTCCCACCTGCTTCACCTAGCACCGGCGGAGATCCATCCCATTCCTCCAGACGCCTGCTTTCGGAAAAATTTTAAACATTCATTTTATTCAAAACAATTTAAACATTCAGGCCGATATTTAAACATTTGTTTTATTTAATTTTTTAAAAATATCATATATTTTGTTATGGTTTGATTCATCACTAAAAAATTAGAAGTGTGCATATATAAACAAATATTTTGAATAAGACGAATGATTAAATTTAACTCAAAAAATTAATAGCAATAATAATAAAAAACGGAGCAAGTATGCCATTAGGACTTCTGATAAATTTGGATTCAAATTCTAGATTTTTTGGCCCATCAATCTATCGGAGCCACAGGTAGTCCTGTGGATAGTTAGCCTTTTGAATTGTCTTTCTCTGGGAAAATTTATCTGTCCTGCCTGCCACGGTTCAACTTCTTTCATAGCGGTCTCTAATTTATAAACATAAAAAATTACCTTTTTTTTCCTTTGCGATAATCAAAAGTTGCCTATTTGACTGGTTCGTTCTCAATGTCAAAAGAGGGCGGCCACCACTATGTACAAAAGAATATTAGGGAAACAAAGAAGTGAAAACATGGAGCATCAACCGTGTCACGGGAAAACAGAGATGCGCGCCGGGACGACAAAGCCGGCGGAGGACGCCACGCCGGCGTCCAAGGTGCTCGGCAACGACGACCTCCTCGGCGAGATCCTCCGCCGCGTGGACTGCCCCATCACCCTCGTCCGCGCCGCCCTCGTCTCCAAGCGCTGGCTACGGCACGCCGCCGACCCGGCCTTCCTCCGCCGCTTCCGCGAGCGCCACCCCCCGCCCCGCCTCCTCGGCTTCTACGTTACCGGCGACTGCATGCCCCGCCCGGAGTTCGTCCCGAATGCCGGCGCCGGTTCAGCTCGGCGACGCCCTCCGCCGCGCCGGCTCCGTGTTCGACGCCTTCCCCACGTTCAGGTCCGGGTCTGGGACACCCGGAACAGCCGCGTCCTCTTCGACTTCAGCCGCTCCCTTTCCGTCTTCCACCCCCGGCGGTTCGCGGTGCGCGACACGCTGCGCACCCTCGCGGAGCCATAGACAGCTCCCGCCGCCGCCGGCCGCGCGCGTCCACGCCATGCTCCTCCCCGACGACGACGACGGCGACGACGCCACGTGCTACTGCGTGGAGGTCAACCACGATGGGCGGAGGGTCTCGTCGGAGGTATCCGTCCTGCGGTCCGGCGCCTGGACCGTCCTTTGCTCCGCCACGGCCGAGCTCGCGAGGCCACCGGAACGGATCCCCATGATCACTCTGCTCGCCAGCGGCAAGATCTACATGGTGACCGTGGGCGGGTACCTTACCTCGTCGCGGTGGACCTGGCCGCGGTGAGCCTCTCCGCCGTCGAGCTTCCGGAAGGCGCAGCGTACGATTACTACGGCAACCTCGTCCTTTCCCGGGGAGACGACTCCGTCCTGTACCTCTTCCACGTGACGGGAGACCGGCTCTGCGTCTGGCGCCGCAGGATGGACGACGCCGCCGGCGCCGGCGAGTGGGCGCTCAGGGACACGGTCTCCGTGAAGGAGACCTGCGGCCATCTCGTGGAGCAGGGATCCGACCCGGCGGACGGCGACCCGTTGCTTCCCGTCAGTGTTGTTGGCGTCGGGGACAACGCCGAGTTCGCCTTCTTGGAGCTGGGTTACGGTGGCAACATCGTCGTCTACCTGCATCTCGGGAGCAGGACGGCGGAGAAGGTGTCGACAGGGACCCCGACAACGACGAGATCATCGAGGTTCATCCGCTCTTCACGGTCTGGCCTCCCGTCTTTCCAGCACTAGGCGCAGATTAAGGTGAAGAACTGCATCTTGGGCAGCCATCCGGAACAAGGTCCGCCAATGCTGGGAACAGGAATTGAGTTCTGGGCATTGTTTACAGGGGAGAAAATTGAGCACAGCGAATTCTGAGATTTCCATTTATCCAAATTATGAACAGTTATCAAAATTAAAGCTACAGCTCTTGGATGAAAAAAAACAGAGGACTGTCAACAAGCCACACACGGCTTAGGATGTCTCTAACGGCACAAAAGAAAAGAGGATAAGCCAACTGTGTGGCTCTTATCTCTTAAGCACTTGACGCTGAGGATGTATCCCATGACTTGCAACTGAATCCTGATCGTCATATACCACTTGATCCTTCCACACATTTAACCCAAGACAGCTAAAATATGTCAAATTGTAATTGTCCAAAACTGCATTTGAATGTCATGAAAGTGCATACTGTCTCTCAATATCATGTGCTAGCTGTTGTAGAAGTACCCTTCTTTCTTTTTTCTGGAAAATTATGTAGCAGAATTTCGTGGCCACAATTTCCTGAATAGAAAAGGTCAAACTAGTTCAAGAAAGAAGTATTTTGTCCCATAAATAATAAATAAATAATAAAATCATTCAAACAGCAAGGCAAGTCATATTTCACTCAAGAGAGAGCATGTACCAAAAGAGAACTATTGAGGTGTTTGAAATAGATTATTTGTTTTGTGATACTTTTTAAATCACCTGGATACGTAATATTTGTCCAAACTGTTGTATAGGATGCTGAAATGTTTTGCAGCTAACCATGACTGTTGTCTAAAAGTTGCTGTTAGTTGATGTTTCTGGGCTCACACGCTGTGATAAACAGTCTCCATGAAATTGTTCAGGTTTGTGTTTCCTGGTTCAAGGAAAAAAGGTATAGAGACGAGATTACAAGCACCAACCATTTCGCAATTGGTACTACTAACGACTAGATAACAGATCAAGTGTAGCAAATTTTGCTCTCCGTTCAACACGTTTTTGAAAATCGGAAGTTTCGGGAAATAAATCCTAACTATGACATCTTCTTCTGGGCCACACGCCAGTTCACGAACGTTTTTATTTTTCTTTTTTGATAAAAGAAAGCTCACAAACCTTGAGGTGAGTGGGAAGAGAGACTGAGAAAGCAAGCAAACCGTGCGATGAAAGGAAGCTGATAGAAATCGGGAGCTAGCTTTCCCCTCGCCCAAACCCTCGCTTCCTCATCTCTTCGATTCTTCCTCGCATGAGTCGCATATTGTCCCCACCACCAAATTCCGCAGCTCGATCGCTGATCTCAGGCTGAAGCAATGCGAGGGGACGAGGTGGCGCAGCCCGCCCGCCCAGCGGCAACGCCGGCCGCGGCGCGATCGCGGCGGTGATCGGCGACGACGACCCCTCTCCGCGAGATCCTGCTCCGCGTCGGCTTCCCCAGCACCCTCGTCCGCGCCGCTCTCGTCTCCAGGCGCTGGCTCCGGCACGCCTCCGACCGCGCCCTTCCTCCGCCGCTTCCGCGCCCGCCACCCGCCCCGCCTCCTCGGCTTCTACCTCAAGGAGTTCGGCCTCCCGCGCCAGCGGTTCGTGCCCGTCTCGCGGGCCCCGGAGCTTGCCGCCGCCGTCCGCCTCGCCGCCGACGCCGGCGGGTACTTCTACGTATCCCACTCCCGGAACTGCCGCCTCCTGGTCTCCGAGTACGGGAGACCTTCATGGACGACCGACTCGCCGTGCTCAGCCCGCTTCAACCCGGCTCGAGGTGCGGTCTTCCCCCCGCCGAAGCCGCCGGAGCACACTCGCATCTGTTTCTTCCTCGCCGACGACGACGACGGCGCCGCCGCCGTGGCATATTCGAGATCGGCACGAAACTCCAGTGGATCTGCTCGCCTTGCGATCCGGCGCCTGGGTCGTCCACCGCACGGCAGTACTGGATCACCCCGAGACGCTGCCTGAGATCACCGGCATGCTGCCGCCGGCCAGCGGCAAGATCTACATGCTGTCACACCCTTTCAATTACGATACCTTGCCGCTCGTTTTGACACACACATACCCTGCTCGCATTATCCGGCTGGACATGGCCACCGCCAGCGTTTCTGTCATCCAGCTCCCGGACGCAGTGAGGACGACAAACTACAAGCTATCTCTTGGAGAGCAGGAGGAGGAGGAGGATTCTGGGCCAAGTCTCGTCTATGCCGAGGGTCCTCTGCTCAGCGTGTGGCGCCTTGGGACAAACACAAATGACTGGGCGCTGGTGTATGACAGAATTCAGGTGCGCGAGGCGCGCGATCGCCTCGAGGATGTCAAGGTGAAGGCAGTCGACGATACTTGTGAGTTTGTATTCTTGGGGCTGGAGGCAAGCGGCGTTGTCATTTGTATGAATCTGAGAAGTACTAGGACTGAGAAAGTGGAGAAGATTTATGATCAGAGTATACCGGGATACATGTCCTACGTGCATGTCTCCCCATTCAAGATGGTTTGGCCTCCTGCCTTTCCACACTGAGGCAATGCAATGATGAAGAGGAATGTGTTAACATTATCTGTGTGATATGGATCAGTTTTGTTTATGTAATGAGCTAACAGAATGGAGAAGAAATTTGAATTGTTATTATACTCTGTAATCTCGTGCTCATGTATACATGCCTCCTTTACTTGTACCTTTGTTTTGTTGTTCATATATCTGTTGAGTTGGAAACTTGGAACCACATTCCCTCTGAGGAATCTACAATATTCGAGTGATCAGTTAAAAGGTTGTGTCTATTTGCCAATGTTTCACTAACTTGTTAACGCTTTATTTCCTGCAGAGAATATGTCTCGCGGCAATGCTCTGTAAGCAAAGATGCCCAATACTGCTTGTTGATGCAATGTAACCATCAGCAGTGAACATGTTTCTATTCCTCAATGCATTATAAAAATTTATGCACTCTGTTCCTCCTCGATGTAGTGCAGAGCAACTGTCTGCGCACAAATATTATCGACGCGGTCCAGGTGCTCAGCGACGGCAACCTCCTCGGCGAGATCCTCCTCCGCGTGGACTCCCCCACCACCCTCGTCCGCGCCGGGCTCGCCTGCAAGCTCTGGCTCCGGCGCGCCTCCGGCCGCACCTTCCTCCGCCTCTTCCGCGCGCGCCACCCGCCCCGCCTCCTCGGCTTCTATGTCTCCGGCCACCGCGTCCCGCGCCCGGTGTTCGTCCCGATGCCGACGCTGCAGCACCCGGACGACAAGGAGCTCGCCGCCGCCGTCCGCCGCGCCAGCTCCGAGTTCAAGTCACACGTCTTGGACTGCCGGAACGTCCGCGTCCTCGTCAGGTTCTTCGAAAACGGGCACGGCGAGGGCATCTGGAGGTACACGCTGCACGACCCGCTGCGGCACCCTGCGGGCCGAGGCATGGCCGCGCTGGCCGCCGCCCCGCCGCCGCCGACCAGGCTCGACTGCTGGCCGGACTGCTCGCAGGACATGTTCCTCCCCTAACGAGTTCCTCCCCGACGACGGCGACGAGGCGTCGTGCTACTGCGTGGATATCGACCAGTTCGGCAGGGGCGCCACGTGCAGGTATCCGCGCTGCGGCCGTCCTGCGTCTGGACCGTGCGCTCCTGCGCCCGGACTAGGCTCGCCAGGCCGCCGTACAGGGTCCCCATGGAGACTCTTCTATCTGCGGCAAGCTCTACATGCTGGCCGAGGCCGAGCCGAGCTAGCTCCTCGGGCTCGACCTCGCCGCCGCCCGCCTGTCCGTCCTCGAGTTCCCGGACGGCGTGGCGTTATAATACTTCGGCGGCCTGGTCCTCGCCCTGGCGGACGCGGCGCCCGGCTCGGCGTTCTAACCTCCTCCACGTGAGGGCTGCAGCTCACGGTCTGGCTCCGCACGACAGACGCCGGCGGCCATGGCGCCGGCGCCGGGGAGTGGGTGTTCAAGGACACCATCTCCGTGGGCGAGACATGCGGCCATCTCCTGGGGCAGGTCTGGAACGCGCGGACCGCGCACCTGCCGACGTTGTGTCTGTGGTCGGCGTCGGGGACAACACCGATTTCGCGTTCTTGGAGCTCGGTCGTTCCAATGGCGTCGTCGTCTACATGCATCTGGAGAGCAGAATGGTGGAGAAGGTGTACCAGAGGGACACGGACGACGATCATCTGATAAATGTTCATCCGTTCGTGATGGTCTGGCCTCCCGTCTTTCCAGCACTTGGTACAGATGAAGATGAAGAATTGGATCAAGAGTAGCCATCCCCTCTAGAACAAGATCTGTCATATTTTCTAAGAAGAAATATAAAGATATCTCCACAGCTGGGACCTGGGAACAGAAATTCGGCACTGGTGCATTTCGAGATTCATATCCTTCTGAACTATGATATCTGGGCATTATTTTAGGTCTTGTTTGAATCCTCTAGCCGGCTAATAGTCACTAATGTTTAGGCGGTACTACCAGTTTGGATCCTGTCTAATGTCTCCGGCTTTTGTATTTTTCTTATGTTTAGCTAAGTTTAATAGGGTGTTGAGTTGTCCTGTTTGGAATTTTGGATCCAATTGACATCTTAGCCAGCTAAATGTTTAGAAGGTGGATTCAAACATGACCTTAGACTGCAGGAGACTGAAATTGAGCACTGGGACAATGCAGTACATGCATGTTCGACTCTGTTAGCGACACTGCATTAGCGCAATTTAGACGGATTCTATTCCTCCACGATTTGGCGTATTTTGGCTTGGGCATATTTGACGCCTATCCACTGTTTTCTAATGCATCATCGATTCATGCGTTTATTTTCTTTTCTTTATAGACCACAACCCTGATGGATCCATGCGCTTAAACCCCCCCCCCCCCCCCCCCCCCCCCCTAATCGTTTCGATTCACAGCCTTGACTCAGAGATTTTCGTTAAAGCTGATTGAATCAGAGTTGCCAGCTTTCTTTTTCGCGCAACTCGCTAGCATTGATTCTGTTTTAGTCATGTAAAATATACTATCAGCATATTTAGCAGATATAAGAACGAACCGGAGAGGAGGGGGAACAGGGGCATTTGCCCCAATAATCACAAATCGATAGTAATCTTCAAAAGCTCAAATCTAGCATACTAACGAAAAAAGGAAGAGCATCAGGTATCTACCTGCGTGTGGATGCATCCAAGCACGACAAAATGCTAACGTCAACATTTTATCGTACGCAGTCGGCGTGGATGAACTCCATCCTAATCCTGAAAATCTCAAATGTAGCATGCGTTTTGTTGTTTGGCAAAGGAAAATGCGCATACATATGGCGTCTCTAGCTAGAGCAAACGTTACTGTAGTGCAAAATAAGATGTACAATTTACGTAGTGTGGAAGTCCCTTCATATGAAACTAAACAGGGGGACGCAGAAGAACCAGAGTGTGCGCCCCCCCCCCCCCCCCCCCCCCCCCTTTTTTTTTTAAAAAAAAGAAGGTAAGCAGCTGGATGATGATTCATCATCTTTCTTTCCGTTCTACTAGTAGCTGTTTCAGCTGCTTCGGCTGCCGGCAGAAGGCGGAACAGGTTCGTCGCCGTACGTGGCAGGCGTGGCCGCACCAGCTTCACCGGCAGAGATCGACTTGACTACCCACCACCTTCCTCCAGACGCCTGCTTCGGGCGTAACATGAGCAGGCGCAACCAGAGAGAGAGAGAGAGAGAGCAAGGACATCCATAGAGCTAGCTACGGCCGCCGTCGCAGCGTCCTCACCAAACTGCGCGACCTGCTGCTCAAATACCAAGCCGACAACGGCAACCCCACGTTGATATCGGTCGCGAGCTCACGAGCGTCAACGCAGCGCTCGTCCGCGGAGCCGCACCGTACTCTCGATGGGCGAGCGCGGACCGTTCGATCTGTCCAGTCCAGGGCCCGTTCCATTCCAGGACCGTGGATGCTCTCTTCCAGCCACCGTCGAGGCGTCGCCGACCCACTATTCTTCGGCGTTGACTTGATGCCGCCAGAGATGTGTGCTCATCACGCGCGCGCAGCCGTGGCGACGGCGTGTCGAATGATCAGCAGCTGAAGGCGCGCGGTCTCATCGTCGGCTGCGCGGGGCTGGGCAAGACGGCTCTTGCTGGAACGGTGTACGACGCTTTCATCAGATCGCGCAGTTTCGATTTTGCGGCGTTTTCGTCGCCCTCGGGCCTGATCTCGACACCACCAAGGTCCTCGAAAGGATGCTGCACCAGCCACCAGCTTGCTGTTTTCACCAACGCGGCATGCAGCTACAGCGATGAGGCGCACCTCATTGATCACTCAGAGCGTTCTTACTAAACAAGAGGGACGCACTTTATCAGGCAGTAGGATAGTTTGGGATTTTGGTTGAATAAACATTCACTGTCTTTGGATTGCAGTATATCAGTTAGAGAGCTAGCCATAATTCATCTGGTGCTTCGTCTGTACTGCAAAGATTCAGTGTTCGTCATTACTGCAAAGATTGAGTGTTCGCAGAAAAAACCGGGTTGCAGAACGTGTACAAGTGCATGGGTTCAGGACTTGAGAGTGCTCCTGAGGTGAATAACCGGAGTTGCAGACGATGGTTGCCGGGAAGAGTACGGCGGCCATGTGTGCCGTTTCCGGTCATGGATCTGGTCATTTCCTTGGAGAACAAAACCTGGTCACCGTTCTGGACGACGAGCAGCCAACGTGTCCGTCAGACAAGCCGGTTCGGAGACTGTCTGTCCGAGGAGGCAGCGAAGCAGAGGACTCTGCATCTCCGGCCACCATCAGCGTGCCCCAGGCTGAGGTCCCTCTCTGTCTTCAGTTCTGCTGCCATGGCTGCACCCATTGATCTGACGAGGTGCGAGTTCTTAGGTGCGTTGGTTCTAGAACGCTGTGATCTTCGAGAATGAAGCATAATGCAATTGAAAAACTGAACGAAACACAATGGCCTCCGGACAAAATGAACCATGCTCACTGCATGATGGTTACATAACATCAGTAAGCAGAGAACAGGCCATCTTGCTTACAGAGCAGAGACATATTCTTTGCTCGAAGCAAAGCTTAACAGTGAGTGAAACATTTAAATATAGACACAACCGTACGTTTCACAGATCACTCAAATATTTTAGATTTCTCCTCTGGGGAGACTGTAGTTCCAATTTTCCAACCGTAACAGAAGAACAACAAACAAAGGTGCAATCCTCCCCATTCTACTAGCTCGTTACATGAACAAAATGCACCATTGATCGGTAAGAGATGTTATACTGAAAAAACATTATCAAAGAGATCATTCCTCTGATTGGGTGCATTTATCTGGTGCTGCAAAAAGGAAGAAAAGAAAACTAGAAGATCAGTTGATTGAGTCACAAAAGGTGCCATATTTTCCTTTAATGATTTTGCGTCGAGAAATGCTAGAAGGAGTATTTTTCGCAAGTCGCAATGCCAGCTGATTGGGAGTTTCATTCTTATCCAAGCTGATCTATTAGCACTTTTTTCTCAACGAATTTTCTTTGTAGTGTTTTAACAGTTGGTTTATAATTACTGTTTTTTCCTCCTTTTTTAGTGTACATATGTTGTGACAAAAAATATATACCTGTAGCTATACGGGCCCCAGCTTTATGTTTCGCCCGAGGGCCTTCAAAACCATAGAGCCGCCCTGTCTATAAAAAAATATATTAGTCAAAGTTAAGTTTTGAAAACCATGTCAATGTCCTAAACCTCAAGAAACATAAAACCAAAAGACTACCATTTACGTATCATATTTAGCATATCACAAGAACAAACCGAAGATGAGAAGGGGAGAGGGGCATTTGCCCCAATATTCACAAAATCCGCACTAATTTTTGAAAGCTTAAATCTAGCAATATATTTCTATTAGCAACGTAAAATGAAGGGAGCATCTGGTATCTGCGTGTGGAATGCCCCCAATCACTACAAAATGCTAACGGCAAACTTGTACCCCACCTCGTGCTCAATAGCCTCGAACACCAATAAGTTTCAAATGCTCAAATTTAGCAAACATTTTGTTGTTTGTATAATAAGGAAATACATACATACGGCACCTATAGAGCAAACGTAATTGTTGTGCCAAAAAAAAATGTACAATTGTTTTTTTACTAGTTGGAAACCAATTGAATCCCCTTCATATGAAACTGAACCGGGCGATCCAGCAGAAGTGCAGAACTAGAGAGTGCGTTTTTTTTTTCCTTTCTTTTCTTTTTTTAAAAAAAAAAGTTAAGCAAGCTGGACGATGATTCATCATGTTTATTTCCTTGTGATGATGGTTCTAGCAGTTTCAGCTGTTTCGGCGGCGGCAGAAGGCGTGTCACCAGAACAGGTTCGCCGCCGCACGTGGCGGGCGTAGCCGAGACCTGCTTCACCGGGCACCGGCGGAGATCCATCGCATTCTGCTTTCGGAAGCGGCATGAGCGGGAGACGCAACCAGCTGTGAGAGCAAGGACAGCCATAGAGCTCACGACGGCTGCCGTCGGCAGCATCGTCCCCAAACAGCCAAACTGCGCGACCTGCTGCTCGAACACCAAGCCGACCACCACAAGTCACAACCCCGCACAATGGCGATGTCGACTCCTACACCGCGAGCTCACGAGCATCCACGCAGCTCTCGTCCGCGCCGCCGCACCGTTTCGATGGGCAGCGACGCGATGGAGCTGGCGTACGACGTCGAGGATGCCGTCGACGCGCTCGCCGTGGCGCGCGCGGAGGAGACGCCGGGCTCCGTCAGCTTCAGGGAGGGCCACCGACCTGTCCAGGGCCCGTTCCAAGTCCGTGGGTGCTCCTCCGGCCACCGTCGACGACCCAGGCCGAGCGCCGCGCGCGGCGACAGGGACCGTCGTCGGCGTTAATGCCGCTAGAGACGCGTACGGTCAGTAGCTGAAGGCGTCACCGTCGTCGGCTGCGCAGGGCTGGGCAAGAAGACTAGACGGTAGTTGCTGGAACGGTGTACGATGCGCTCAAATCGCAGTTCGTTTGCGCGGCGTTCGTCGCCGTCGGGCTTGCTCGAGAGGATGCCGCACCAGCTTGTTGATTTCACCGACGCGGCAAGCAGCCACGTACAGCGATGACCAAGGGATGAGACGCAGCTCATGGATCAACTCAGAGGGTTCCCTACTCCTAAACAAGAGGTACGCAGGTAGCAGTTTGGGATTTCAGAAAAGCTTTTCCCTTGTTAAATAAATACCATTTCCAACTACTTTCTTATCCATCTTACTACCAATTAGAAACCTAGCCACAAGCCCACAACTCATCAAATTAAGCAGGGCAAAATGAAGGCTAATGATGCCACAAAGTAGCAAGCCGGTTAGGAGACTGTCTGTCCGAGGACGCAGCGAAGCAGAGGACTCTGCTTCACCGGCCACCATGAGCGTTGTGCCACAGCTGAGGTCCCTCTCTGTCTTGAACTCAGCTGTATTGCTCCTACCGTTGATCCGACGAGGTGCGAGCTTTTGCGTGTGTTGGTTCTAGAATGGTTTGATCTTCAAGAATGAAGCATAATGCAGTTGAAAAACTGAATGAAACAAACGGCCTCCGACAAAATGAACCATGTTCACTTGCATGATGGTTACATAACGTCAGTCGCAGAGACCGGCCATCTTGCTTACAGAGCAGAGACATATTCTTTGCTGGAAGCAAAGCTTAACAAGTGAGTGAAACATTTAAGTAGAGACATAACCGTTTGACAGATCACTCAAATATATTTTATATTTCTCCTCTGGAGGGAGTGTAGTTCCAAATTTCCACCCCAACAGAAGAACAACAAACAAAGGTGCAATCCTGCCCATTCTATAAGCTCGTTACATGAACAAAATGCACCATTGATCGTAAGAGATGTTATACTGAAAAACATTATTAACGAGATCATTCCTCTTGATTATTTCCTCCCTCAGCATTGCTGGGAAGGTAGAGGCCAAAGCATCTTGAAGGGGAGACATGTACGCAGGACATGTATCCCGGCATTCTCTGATCACAAATTTTCTCCACTTCCTCAGTCCTACTCTTGAGATTCATACAGATGACAACCGCACTTGCCTCCACCCCAAGAACACAAACTCACAAGTATCGTCGACTCCCCTCACCTTGACAATCCTCGCGGCGGTCGCGCGCCTCGCGCACCTGAATTCTGTCATACATCAGCACCCAGCCATTCGCGTTGCCGCCATTGTTCGTTGCAAGAAGGCGCCAGACGCTGAGCAGGTAGCCTTCAGCATAGACGAGACTTGGCCCAGAATCATCCTCCTCTCCAAGAGATAGCTTGTAGTTGGTTGTCCTCACTGTGTCCGGAGCGGATGACAGAAACTTCGGCGGTGGCCATGTCCAACCGGATGATGCGAGCAGGGTATGTGCGTGTCAAAGCGTGCGGCAAGGTATCGTAATTGAAAGGGTGTGACAGCATGTAGATCTTGCCGCGGGCCGGCGGCAGCATGCCGGTGATCTCAGGCAGCGTCTCGGGGTGATCCAGTACTGCCGTGCGGTGGACGACCCAGGCGCCGGATCGCAAGGCGAGCAGATCCACCTGGAGTTTCGTGCCGATCTCGAGTATGCCCACGGCGGCGGCGCCGTCGTCGTCGTCGGCGAGGAAGAACCAGATGCGAGTGTGCTCCGGCGGCGACGGCGGCGGCGGCGGGAGGAGGACCGTACCTCGAGTCGGGTGAAGCGGGCTGAGCACGGCGAATCCGTGGTGCTTCGATGTCTCTCCCGTACTCGGTTACGTGGAGCGGCCGTTCCGGGAGTGGAATACGTAGAAGCGCCCGCCGGCGGCGGCGGCGAGGCGGACGGCGCCGGCGAGCTCCGGGGCCCGCGAGACGGGCACGAACCGCTGCCGCGGGCCGCCCAAGTCGTTGATATAGAAGCCGAGGAGGCGGGGTGGGTGGCTTCGCGGAAGCGGCGGAGGAAGGCGCGGTCGGAGGCGTGCCGGAGCCAGCGCCGGGAGACGAGCGCGGCGCGGACGAGGGTGCTGGGGAAGCCGACGCGGAGCAGGATCTCGCGGAGGAGGTCGTCGTCGCCGATCACCGCGGCGATTGCGGCGGCCGGCGATTCCGCTGGGCGGGCGAGCCGTGGCCCACCTCGCCTAGCATTTCTTCAGCAGGAATCAGCCATCGAGCTGCGGAATTTGGGTGGTGGTGGACGAGATGCGAGAAAATCGAAGAGATGAGGAAGCGAGGGTTTTCCCGGTGGAGCAGGACGAGGGGAAAGCTAGCTCCCGATTTTCAGCTTCCTTCCCCGCACGGTTCTGCTTGCTTTCTCAGTCTCTCTTCCCACTCACCTCAAGCTCAAGGTTTGTGAACTGGCGTGTGAGCCCAGAAGATGTCCTATTTACAGAATTTATTTGCCAAAATTTCTGAATTTACAGTAGAGATTTTCAAACATGTGTTGAAATGTTTGTGCAAAATCTGCTACACTTAGATCTGTTTGTCGAGTTGTTATAGTACCCTCATATGACCTCAGAAATTGAATTATCAAAACCACCAGTGACGCACGATTGCGAAATGGTGATGCTTTTAATTAATTTTCGTCTCTATACCTTTTTCCCTTGAACCATAGAACACGACCCTGTACAATTTTTGGAGACTATTTATCAAGTTAGAGCCACGTTGTGGCCGCACTCACGGCAATCTCAAAATTCAGCTTTGGCTCTCTTATTTTTCACCATGTTTGCGCCCATAAATCTAAAGTTATGCACCCACAAGCAAAAAAGATCAGAAATGAACATCCAGCTTAGAGTGAGCACCCCCTTGATTTCCCACTGGCTCCGCCACTGCTTAGAGCCCAGAAACATCAACCACAGCAACTTTTAGACAACAGTCAAGGTTAGGTGAAACCGTTTGAGCATCCTACAGTTTGGACACATATTACTTATATCCAGGTTTGACCTTTCAGATTTAAAAAGTAACACAGGAAATAATCTATTTCGAACACCTCAAATGTTCTTTCTTGGTGCATGCTCCTTTGAGTGAAATATGTCTCTCGGCTTGCTGCTTTAATATTTTATTCATTTATGGGATAAAATCCTTCTTCTTGAACTGTTTTGATTTTTCTTTTCAGTAAACTGTGGCCATGAAATTCTGCTACAAATTTTTCAAAAGAAAAACGGTTACTTCTGCAATATCTAGCACATGATTTAGAGAGACAGGGTATATAAGCACTTTCGTGACATTCAAATTCAGTTTGGAACAATGACACTGTGACCGGTTAAATGTGTGGAAGGATCAAAGTGGTCAGGATTCATCCTCAGCATCAATGGCTCAAAAGACAACAGCAGCACAGCTGGCTTATTCCTCTTTCCTTTTGTGCCGTTACAGAATTAACCATTTCCTCTGTTTGCCGCCTCAGATTCTGAACATGAGGATAAACTGCTGGTGCTGCAGTGCTGCTAAACGTTGCTATGGAGGCTCGTCTCATCACAAAGAGCAGAGACTACTGTTACTATTGCATAACCAGATTCAGAGGAGGTCCTGAGATCATGCATTGGCTATTTGTCGTCGTACAAGTACAATAGGTTTGGTGTTACAGGCTAAAGTAAACTCTGCATCTTCTTTTTGTGACTCCTGTATGAACAATTTCAAACTATAAGGCCCCGTTTGGAACGCAGGATTTCACAGGAATTTTACAGAATTTCACAGGAAACAATTCATTCCCGTAGGAATGGAGAATGCTTCTTCCATTCCAAACGGGGCCTAAACGGCCTAATCAACTGATTTGCAGGACTGAAGTTGATCGATCATGGGTCGGCCTACTTATGAATACCATACTGGTTAAACGCATGAGTCTGAAATAACGTCCTGAAAGAGAGGCCTATGCTAAGCTGTCTGCCTTTGTTTCCGGCTGCTCTTGTTTTTCATACACAATTCTATTGATAACCGATACAGAGCTGCCCATAATCTATTATATATATATTTGACAAGAAAAGGAGCCGCCACGTTCGCTCTAAAATGCTAGAAATTCTCACGTTAATCTGAGAAAATAAGAAGAGAAAAATTACCCTCCATTGCCATTATAAAACAATTAGTCAGAAAACCCTCTAAAATATTTATAACATAGCTAAATTCGGCATAATAAAAATAGCCACCATGCCATTATGAGTTACAAAATGCTAAATTCGGAATAACAAAAAATAACCAAAAATACCCTTAACTCCTATTTCTAAATTATCCTTCATGCATTACAAGTCAAAAAATAAATTCAGATGGAAAAAATAGCTAAAAATATCCAATCTTATTTTTAATATACCAAACATACCATTATGAGCCCAAAATTAATAGCTAAATTTTGAATAATATAAATATCTAATAACTTTGATTTCTAAATACACCGTTATAAAAATACATCGTGACATTCTAGCTAGCATGCCACATTGTCTTATTTTTAGCATGACAATTTCCTCGAAAGATTTATTTGTAGGAACCATAACATATGTTAGTTGTTTAGCATGCCACGTTTGAACTGACCTCACTTCTAAAATAAAATCAAATACATTGTTAGATAAGATAATAAATGATGACTCATTACACGCAAATTGAGGGACAATGAGAAAATCTGTAATCTATTTTTCTACTATTTTAATAAATATAGAGTATAAATAAGTAATAGCAATAACTATATTAAACTAATGCAATAAGATAAAAAATATTTTAAATAGTATAGTAAGTCTAGCCGCGCAAATGCGCGGGCAGCCACACTAGTTTAGATAAATACATAAATCTCAGAATTCATAGTGCTCAATTTCTGCCCCCTGTACTCAATTCGTGCTCCCAGCAATGACGGACCTTGTTCTAGGGTGGTTGCTACCCAAGATGCAGTTCTTCACCTTCATCTGCGCCTAGTGCTGGAAATACGGGAGGCCAGACAGTGAAGAGCGGATGAACCTCGATGATCTCATCGTTGTCCGGGTCCCTGTCGTACACCTTCTCCGCCCTCCTGCTCCCGATGCAGGTAGACGACGATGTGGCCACTGTAACCCAGCTCCAAGAACACGAACTCGGCGTTGTCCCCGACGCCGACCACACTGGCGGAAGCAACGGGTCGCCGTCCGCCGGGTCGGATCCCTGCTCCACGAGATGGCCGCAGTCTCTTCACGGAGACGGGTGTCCCTGAGCACCCCCATCGCCGGCGTCGGCGTCGCCGTCCATCCTGCGGCGCCAGACGCGGAGCCGATCTCCCGCCACCTGGAACAGGTAGAGGACGGAGTCGTCTCCCCGGCAAGGGACGACGTTGCAGTAGTACTCGTATGTCACGCCTTCCGGGAGCTCGATGGCGAAGAGGTCCCCCGCGGCCAGGTCCACGGCGACGAGGTACCCGCCACGGCCACCGTGTAGACCTTGCCGCCGGCGAGCAGGTGATCATGGGGATCCGTTCCGGTGCCCTCGCGAGCTTGGCCCTGGCGAGCAGAGGACGGTCCAGGCGCCGGACCGCAGGACGATACCTCCACGGAGACATACAGCCGTCGTGGTTGACTTCCACGCAGTAGCACGTGGCGTCGAGGTCGTCGGGGTCCTCGGGGAGGAGCATAGCATGGACGCACGCGGGCGGCGGCGGCGGGATCTCGGCCATGGCTCCGCGAGGGTGCCGCAGCGTGTCGAGCACCGCGAACATCCGGGGGTCGAAGAGGACGCGGCTGAAGTCGAAGAGGACGCGGCTGTTCCGGGTGTGCCAGACTTCTGGACGCACGGCGGGAAGGCGTCGAACACGGAGCCGGCGCGGCGGAGGGCGGCGCCGAGCTGATCCGTGGCCGGCTGCATAGGGAACGAACTCCGGGCGGTGCACGCTGTCGCCGGTGACGTAGAAGCCGATGAGGCGGGGCGGGTGGAGCTCGCGGAAGCGGCGGAGGAAGGTCCGGCCCGAGCGGCGCGGAAGCCAGCGCTTGGACGCCAGGCAGGCCGGTCGATGAGCATGGGCAGGGTGGACGACCGCACATGGCCCCCAATTTCCTCCTCTGTTCTTTCATCACACCTTCTGATTTCATCGCTAAGGATATTCGAGTTAAACTAAGTGGAATGATGGAGGATGCGGAGAGCACTCCGTTTTTGCTTGTTTATTATTGTTTCGGCCCTTCAATGGAGCGCTGATTCGAGCTCACCTGG
>JAAXCT010003524.1:0-32113 GCA_012490785.1 Eragrostis nindensis | reverse complement strand
AAAGGAGTTGTTGACTGGGTACAGACATGCAAGGAAGGAATATGCAAACAGGTTAGACCCCTAACACAATTCAGACGAGATCGCAAAATGATCTGGAGACTACAAGCTTGGATAAATGCTATAGGCCCACTTAGTCGCCTATTCCAATAGTAATTCAGTGTCCCAAAAAAAGGACAGTAGCAGCCAGAGGATGTACCTAGCAGCACAAGAGGGGGTTTGCAAAATCTACAGAGTTACGCAAGAGGCCAAATGTTTTGGGAGCTGTCTTGCAACTGCTACGACAGATCTCAATTAAATTTCCGTTTATGAAAAGTATCCTCCTAGATTTTGCTAAAGCCCCCCATGAAATTGCTACCCCTCCTACCAACGAAAGAAGGTTTTTCCTTCCAAGAAGAAACTAGCACAGACGGCACCAAATGAGATCAGACGCTGATTTCTACCACTCATCCTGGACCCACCAAAGACTGAAACAAGAACACAAAACAACAAGCACAGATCATGACAGCCCAAAACTAGCTGAAAGAATACTGAATAAAAGTAAGAGATAGGGTGATAATTCGAGAAACCAGGCAGGGAAATTAAGGGATACAGGGGAGCGCCAGACCATGAGTTGCAGACGGCGCAGCAACGGGCGAGGTCGAAGTGGTCGTCAAGGCGGGAGAAGAGGGAGCGGAGGGTGTCGTCATTCAGCGACTGCGCCGTCGATCCGGAGACGGTGCCGACGCCCCTGGGCGCTTCAGGTGGCGCTTCGCGGCTCCGGCTCCGGCTGCTGGCAGTCTGCTGCTCGCCTCCATGTCTGGAGGAGAGACTGGAGTGCTGCGTTCTCCCGTGTCTCTCAGCCGGTTCGAGACCGGGCTATTCATTCCGCTTGGGCACGGGTAGAGCTGCAAGCGGGGCGGACGCGGCTGGTCGCGCCGCGCGCCGCATGCGCCGCAACATTCCTAGCGGCTTAAGCGGCGGCCCGCATGGCGCCGCAGTTTCGAAGCGGCTTAAGCGGCGGCCGCAAAGTAGCACCAAAGCGCGCCGCACCATTCATTCACTTACGCGTACGTACGTTTCGTGATCACGATCCCCGACAGGCCACCACGTACTTCCGCTGCACTCCCGCTGCAGAAGCGCGTCCTCCGTCCGCGCGTTCAATCAGGCAACCACTACTCCAGCTCGTCAGGAGCTCTGCTCGTCTACATCCATGGCGGAGCCGCGCTCTCGCTGCAGGAGAGGCCGGAGCAGTCTGGCCAGAGCCGAGCCCACCGACGACGCCGCCGCGCCCCGTCCGCCGTAGACGCACCCGCCGCTGACGCCGCCGAGCCCCGTCCGCCGTAGACGCACCCGAGCCCCGTCCGCCATAGACGCGCCCGCCGCTGACGTCCCCGAGCCGCGCCCGCCGTAGACGCTTCCGCTGCCATTTCGCCCGTCGCGGCCGTCGTCGATGCCCGAGGCAGATGGCTGCCTGCGTAGAGTGCATGGCCGTGCAGTCGCGTGGTCCCCGATGGCCTTGTTCTCACCCCCTCCGCCGGCTTCGCCTGCTGCTCGCCGCATCCTCCTTCCCCGCCACGGCCACGCACCGACCGACGCAGTGATTCTTGCGGGTTGCGGCGCCGCCAGTCCCGCAAGCCGCGCCGCTTCCGCCCGCATCGACGAAGCGGGCGCTTAACGAGCCGTATGCGGGATTGCGGCGCGGGCCGGCCCGGCGGCGTTGTTGCGGCGCGGCCCGGCGCCGCTTGCAGCGCTAGGCACGGGCACCCGCTCCATCTTTCCACCACGAGGGCGTCCAGGCTGCCCCAGGCCTGCCGGAGCGCGCGGGCACGGGCACGGCGCCGGCGGGTTCGGGTGCCCCAAGAAGGGGCACGCCGCCGCGTTCACCTTGGTCTTGCCGAACTGGTCCAGGTAGCGCAGGAACTCCAGCACGTGCGCGCCGCGGCACTGGGCCAGGCTCAGCGGCGGCCGGTGGTGCGCAGGTACTGCCGAACGTGTTCCAGTCGCGCCCGCTTCTGCGCCTCGTAACGGCTCGGGGACTGCAGCGTCATCGACCCGACCGACGGCGACGCGCCGCCGCTGCTCGAACCCATGCCGCCGCCGTTGCCCCCTCCTGAACGAGGGCTGTCAGGGTTTGGCGACATCTCCATGGATCAGCTGCCTCTGTAGCAAAGAAAGACGTGTGGCTGTGAGCTGAAACAATTTTCCTCTTAACTAAATCCAGTAGGGTTCCCCCTCCCTTACTGTGTTCCTTCTTTTTGAGAGGAAATACTGTGTTCCTTCTCAAAGAAACGATAGGAACAACGGAGCACTCCATATTCTTGTAAGCGTGATGAGTCCAATGATTACATGTATGCATATGTGGATGTAGTGGGCAGGGGGCACTAGTTGGGATTGGAAGATCTGTTTGGGATTGGGCTCAGAAGCTTGAAGTGGATGCAGATATGTTTGAGATGACAAGAAACAGATGTGGTGGCTGCAGTGTGTGAAAATCTTCCTTGAAAAGAAAAGGATTAATGAAAGGTAGTACCAGTTACACTTGCTGGAGTTGGCGGCCCTTCTTGTTGGTTCACTGGCGTCAGCCTACGCGTGCTTGCCCGAGTGGCCAGCGGCACCGCTCCAGGAGCTTCGCTCCTGTCGAGCGCGGGCCGGGTTCGAGCGCGCAGGCACCGGAGCACTGTAGCATGAACAGTAACGCGAGTTACTGTTCATGCTGCAGTGAAAAAAAATCCTCTCGCTCTCCCCGGGTCCAAGCACATGGTTAAGACTCGCGCCGAAGCTCACAACGGCCAGCTGAGTCCCTGTGTAGGATCGGGGAGGGGGTTCGGGGTCTCGGCCTGCGTGAGAGGCTCTTCTCTTGAATGAATGCCGTCGGGGGCGGTCTTACCCCGGCAGGTCGAGTTTTTTTTGTTGGTTCACTGGCGTCAGAAGCGGAGGTTGCTCTGGCTAGCTTCTTCAGTCTGAACAAGATCTATGCATACAGCATCAGAAAAAACAGCGATCACATAAACAAAAGGATCCTAAAGACTTGAACATGATCTCATCTGTTCCTCCTTACTCTTTCTCAGTGGTGAAAAGCAACTGTTGCTGGTGGTGGTGGCTCGCTCATAGGCCCATCTGGTGATTGGGGAGCTGCAGGGAGAGCAGCAGCTTCATGATCTGTTCGGAGGCGTGGAGAATTGCATGCTGCTGCTTCTATTTTTAGGGGGAGCGCAGGGGTGGTGGGGTGTGTTTGGCCTAAAAAGGAGAGATGTGAAGTGACAGAGACATGGAATGCACAGTAGTGAGCAGTGTTGGGGCAAGACGGAGAGGGGGGAGATGCAGCGCTACACCACTACTGCTAGGCTTTTCTAAGAGAA
Source organism: Eragrostis nindensis (assembly GCA_012490785.1). Lineage (NCBI taxonomy): Eukaryota > Viridiplantae > Streptophyta > Magnoliopsida > Poales > Poaceae > Eragrostis > Eragrostis nindensis. Next base: position 28,778 of record JAAXCT010003524.1, on the reverse strand, counting down.
GGGTGGAAGAAAGGACATTGGGTAAGGGGGTGAAAGGTGACGTGACAAAAAGTAATTTTTTTCAAAGTAATAGGTGTTGTACGCTTAATAGGGGCTGTCGTTGTTTCAGCGCAAGAGTTATTAGATGTGTGGTGATTAGAGGCCCCCAGCTACTAATTTTGCTTTCACATGTGGATGCAGTGGCGGACCAGCTCGGCCCATTAGGGTGGGCCGACAAGAGAAAAAGGCCGGAAGAAAAAAAATCGTTACTGTAGCTGCGCTACAGTGCTAAAACTGTACTTGGGCCGAAATTTGAGGTATGCCGAGGCCCATGCGGCCCTATACGTGGGTCCGCCACTGGTGGATGCTGACCTACAAATAGCATTTAGCGTGTACATCATGCCTAACATGGTGTGTTCTGGTTCGACGCTGCAATTTGTTATCAAACGTTATAAAAGTTTTACAAGTATATAAGAATTTCTTCGTCGCAATTTGTGAATCAGAACTGTCTTAGAATCCCTTGCAAAAAAGAACTGTCTTAGATTATATGTATAATGTATCCCTTTTTTAACTGAAAATGTATAACGTATCCCTTCTTATGGTAAAAAAGTTGATAAAGGATTTGGCTGTATATCCAGCTCCACTGAACAAGTTCTAGTTGTCTAACATGCATAAATCGTTAGCAGTCAGACAGTATCTATGTTCACATGAAGACGGAGAAAACGTTAGCAACTGAGAGTACGTCATGATTGATAAAAAACAGTAAAGAGAATGACTGACTGATATGATCAATTAATCAAACGCACACTACATATATGCTCCTGTTATTCTATTAAGTAGCAGATGATTCTAGGGTTCAGCTGCATATATAATAATATATTCTATGTTTTAAGGCGCCTAGGCGTCCTGAGGCGTTGGAGGTGCGCCACGCCTAGGCACCAAGGCGACACTAGAAGGCCAAGGCGTCCCAAGGCGTTGGAGGTGCGCAGCGATGCCTTAAAAACATAGAATATATTTGCTACGGAAAACATATGAGCCTCTCATTTCTTTCTTTTGAAAACGTCGTTAATTAAACTAGCAGTTGGTCATCCTTTGAAAATTAATGCTCCCATTATTAGCTTATTGTTAATGACAAAAAAAAATATGGAGGGAGAGAAAATAATTGCATAATGGGTTATAAGGGTGGCTTCATAGCCTCATGATGGATTATTCCTTAAGTCATCAATTCATCATATGACGAGAAGAAATGGGATTAGTTCGTTTGGTTGGGGAATAGTAGAAGTTTGTATACTCCATTCGATCGTGCAACTGATTGCATTGCATTGCTAGCACTGCTTGGCAGTAATACTCACATTAGAAATTTGTAGTAGGGTCACATTAGCTAGTTGCGACGAGTGCATTTTTTTTTTCTGTTTCAGTTTCACAAGGATAAGCAGCCATACCGGGATAGTCACATAAATATTGATGTCATATTTGTTTGAATAAGAAAGCACCATTGTTTATTTGAGCTCCGTTCCAACGCAAAGAGGAAGCTCCAAACGTCGACATGTCTGTTCAATAAAACAAAACAAAAAGAAGAACAATGTCTGGTATTTCTCCTGCACAGATGATTTGATTGTATCACTGATGCCCATTATAGTACATAGGCTAGTTCCCCTCGTACATTCTCTGCAGTATCTAACGGTACTATCCATGACCAAAGACATGCATGTGGCCTCGCTTCCATCAAGAAAATAGCGAATGCGCCTTAGCTTTTGAAACATGATGTTCCCCCCAGCTGCCTTTTGGCCAGACGCTGATAGTTTTTGCTGATGTATGCAAACGTGATGTATTGGCAAGATAGCGGTGGTGACAAACATTGCTGCATTGGTAGAATGATTAATCCCATTAACATGAGTAACCGGCCATATATAGTTCCATCTGTACCTTGAGTTGCATAGTTTTTGACGTGACCCGCACGAAAGAGGCGTTACTAAAACACACAGCTAGGTAGGAAGGAATCTCACTGGGGCCGGGTTAAGTGCTAGTACTACTACCAAGCTACTCCTAGCTAGCTAGCAATGGAGTCAGTTAGCAACTTGAGAGCATGCAAGGGCGCTTCATTATTGGTGTCAAGGTCCACTGCATGCTTCTATAGGGCCAGCCCCATGTGGAAGTTAACCATTTTTTCGAAGAAATTGACGAGAGTGATATCGAGATCTTCTTGGGGCGCACGTCCAAAGCTATTTCTAATGGAAAAATAGTACTCTACATACTACAAACTTTAAAACACTAGTTCAAGGTTAGAATAAGGTGAAAGACCATCTACGGTGAGGGCGCTATCTCACTCAATTATTGTGTGGTTACCTCCAACTCCAATGTAGTGTTGGCCTTTATAACTAGGAGGTTCAACCTCACTGTCCCTGTTTTCGCAAAAGTTTATTTAACTTAGATCAATTTGATACAAGGAAAACTCAAAACAAACCAATAGGATATATCTATGGACAGTACATAGTATAAACCTCTCCCTCTAGTGGATGGAATCGTATGAACCCTTCCAAGGCATGTTCAGAAGTTTACAAAAATTCAGGAGAAAAATCACACACTTACATGAGGCAGAAATATACCTTGCATGCGTAAAAAAAAATCTGAAGTTCAAATTGACGAGTCAGGAAGAAACAGACGAAATTACAAAACATGCATTATTTTTTCTTCCCTCTTTCATGATTTCTCAACTTAATATCTCACAATGAGGATTTCGGAAATATATAGGTGTTTTTATCTAATCACCTTCTCTACATGCGTCTTTTAGTTTGGAAGTACAAATTTTATACATGTTTTTTGGGTATTTTTTAGATTCCACGACTAAGTTTGCATATCACATAGGGGTAGGATTTGATTTAATATATATTTAAGGACAATATATAGATACGGCCTACCCTGATTGGCTCTTCCCATAGAGACACCAGTGAGTAAAGATGGGGTTAAGTTATCCTGGTCAAAACCATATAACTTAATTAGGGCTAAAAAGCATAACTAGCATTTTGTATTTTGTCATAATGCCATTACATTTTGCCTCTTGTTCAAAACATGCCAATGGCACCTGTATTCCACGAGCCCTTGCCTTCCTTCAACTATTCCTTCCACCTCCCCTATAACCACTGCGTGCTGCAAAATCTTTCACACCCCCACCTCACCTCTCCATCCCGCTTCTCATTTCCTTTGAAACGGAGTAGGGCTCCTTTCTGGTAGAAAGTGAAATGTGGCGATATATTGATACTATATAAGAGCATCTCCACCAGACTACCAATCCCACCCTAATATCAATAAAAAATTATACAGGAATGGTGGTGATCAACAAGCTGCCCATCCCACCCAATAATATCTATATATTTTTTGGTTTCCAGCAAAAAACACCACCGCTTCCCCAAGGGGCGACCCCGTCCCTGTAATTAAAAGATGATGCACACTCCCCCTATCAACGGTTATTTCTAGAATGAGGCTTTCTTCATCGCTTCCTCCTTATATCTCCATTGCACTCATTGTGAACCTCTGCATTGCTCAGCCATGCTCGTTGCCTCTACGAGATCAATTATGATCCAAATGTGTCAAGTTCAGTGGAGCAGAGGCTAGAAATATCATTGAGGACTAGGAAGTTGATCAAATCTTTCTCGAGTCAACATTATTGGTAGCCCATTGGAGATGCCTAAGGATACGCCCATAAAGGTCCGAGGCCGTAGATGAGAGAGATGTCAAGCACATGCTCATCACATATTGCCCTTTCATTCTCTTTGGGTTCTGAATCCACGTCGTCATCAACGCCACCCTAAGAGCATCTCCAAAAGATCTCTCTGATCGCTAAGGAAGTTCACGGGGCTTTCTTCTTAGAGATGCTCTAAGATTAGAAATCCTAAGTATCGAAATTGTAATACAAGTAGTATTTTTCATAAGGTGGACAAATCACATTAATTAGCATGAGTCTAATTAAATCTTATGAAGATGGGTTTTAAGTATTGCAAGCCACTAACTTATGTTCTAAGCATGCTAAACCAACTGCTCTTTCTGTAATGACAAATATCAGAGAGAGAGAGAGAGAGGGGAGAGAGAGAGAGAGGAGAGAGAGAGAGAGAGAGGAGAGAGAGAGAGAGAGAGAGAGATTTGTTTCGGTAACGAAAGTGTTAAGGGCTACACGAGCCAGCAACCTTAGGTTCATGAGTTGTACACTATATTAGCTAGGCAAACGTTTTATGTACAGCAAAACCATCGAGATTTGCGCGGCATGTCACTCATCATATGAACTGACGGGATGAACAGTCAAAGTTGCAACAGCAATTACAGAGGATTCGATCGTCCCAAAACAAGGGCAAGGCGCCATCGGCTACCTGCTCTACAAAGATCATCGCGATCCGCGGATCAGCACGCACACGGCTTCCCAGCTCTCCACACAGTGTCGGGTCTCCACAGTTCCAGAAGCTATCTGAAAAGCAGGGCACAGAGGGGATCCAGGAGCACGACGGGAAGCCTGGAAGTCTTTCTAGGAGGCTCCCTGACTTTGAGGTCGACGGCGGCCAACCGGTCCATCACTCCTTGTGTTTCGTGGTGATCGCGGCTCTCACATCTGTCCAAGTGCGTGCTTTTGGAAACCGGCCCACCCGCCCGCCGGGAAGTGGTGAACCGGTCAACCGGAGGTTCCCTTTTTTTTACCAATGGAAAGAAAGCGCAGGCCGCACGTACGGACATTGACTTTGACTCATCATGATCTCAATGGTCGCGGGCAGGCAGATCGGACGACGTCAATCTTGAGCCCTCCCTTGACTTGAGTGCTTTCTGGGCACGGGATTCATCACTCATCGGTGTTCAGACCGACCCAGCTGAAGCTACCGATCGACCAGGGTTTCAATCTAAAACACTGCTGGGCCCCGACCGAGTGTGTTGAGGCTCTGACTGTGACCCCCATCGTCTCGGCGGTGTTGATGAAGCGAGGTCACCGAGTTAAGCAACATCTATTAGCCCCCGGTGCCACACCCTGCCGACAATTCTAGCGTGTTGCCACACGTCCTTGTCCCAATCCGGCCTTGCTGACGGATTACCCCTGCAGCCTCGATGATTACTACTGCCTCGTGCTGATGATCCCCTTGTCACAGAGAGTTGCTAGATCCGCGCTTAACACTGATGCAGCGGCGCTGTCGCCCCCAATAATTCGCCAACCCCGTGCATGCATGCATGCACCAGAAGGCCCAGCGATTCCACCTGCCGTCGTCCGTCCGTCCAATCGGGCGGTGTGGGGCGGGCCGGAAGAAACGCCCCCCGCCCGGGCCCTAACGGAAACGAGCTAGTAGCTAGATAGGCCGGCATGTGTCCCGTAAGGCGACTGTTTCCCGCGGCGGCGGGGACGGAGCCCCAGGGGCCAGCGCACGTACGGCTGCGCCCCGCGCTCGGCAGAGAGATCGTCGGCGCGCCTCCCGCCACGGGAGATCTCTACGGCCCCCGCGGCCGTGCTCCGTCTCGTCGTCGTCGCTCGCCCGCGTGGGATCCAGCGAGCGATGGGATGGTCCGGTCAGGAAGGAAGACGCGCTCTGTGCCGTCGAGACTAGCTCGCTTCGCCTGAAGGACTGACTGGTCGCGCTCGTGTCGAACTGAAGACGAAGGACGTTCGTGAACCCGGTGCCGGATTGGAGAGCGCGAACGAGTCTGCTGCGCGTTGGGTTCTCTCGTGCACAGCCACAGGAGACATCTGATCCCGGGTTTGGGTGGGCGGCCTCGTCTGTGTTACCTGCCGCCAAGTGCCAACACAGTGCTGTGCTGCTGACCAACACAGGCACAGGAGGGCGCAGGTTGCTGTTTCGTGCCGGACGCGCGCACACCGCGCTGTTCTGCCATAAAACGACACAGGCGCGTGGTGACACACTGGTCACTGGTGTGGTGCGGCACCGGGGGTGGCATGACCAGACCAACTGAGGGTTGCAAAACGAGATACAGATCACGAGATCATGGAAGGGCATGGCGTGATCTACGATTCCGGGTAAGTTACAGTAAACCAGATTTTATGGAGCAGGGCTCAGCAGGCTGAGCAAGAAACACATCGTAGTGAGAGGTCGGCCCAGTTGAGCACATTTTCTAGCAGTGGACGGAAGTCGAGCCAAGTCCAGTACTGTTCACCGAGAAGCTCGGTTCGTTGAGTCCACCTTTGCAGTTGCAGCGCCAATTTCACATGTTGCAAGGCCTTCCATTTTCTACGTGAAAAGCATATATAATCTGTTTCCCGAAAAACTGGGAGCTGGGACAATAAAATAAAGTTTTCCTGCTACACGTTTACTGTAGTGAGGTTTATTCCCTCATATCATATGCAAGAAGGGGAGGCTCTGTTTTGATCATTTCTTTTGTCACGAGCTGGACTATTCAGCTTTAATCCCACCTTATCAAGAACAAGAAAGACAGGCAGTTCAGGGAGAGAGAGACGTAGACCACAACACAAGCCACGAAACAGAGTCACCGACAATTATTATTCAGCAAATATGTGTCTATAATCAGGGGGGGAGCCAGGTACCAGGCTCCGGCCCCCCTTGCTCCAAAGCAATTTCTGAAAATCCGGCTTGCTTGCTCGTCCAGCATCTAAGCCATGCCGTATTTTTTCCTTCACCAGGTCCAAGCCAAGGAAGTTTAGTATGCTAGCGCACTAATGATAGCAGAAGACTGCTTCTCATGTTACGGCCCCCCCAACAGCCCCCCCCCCCCCCCCCCCCCCCCCCCCCCCCACTGTCTATAATAGCAACGATTACAGTCAAACAAGGCATCGAGTTGATCTAGTGTCATAGTAGTTTTTCGTGGTACTATATATAATAGCACCAGTGTACATGCACGAGCTTTCCCCAAAGGGTCACCATCCCACCACGAGCAGGTGCGGCAAAGTTTGGAGCACAAAAGCAACATACATGCGACGAAGGAAAACACAGCTTGGAAGGAGCTTGGATAACATCAACTCTAATTTCTTCAAGCAGCGTCCTAAAATAATCCTGCACAAATTCATCTCCAGAAAGTATATACCGTCAGAAAAGAAAAAAATATGAGAAAAAAAAAAAAATATGAAAGGAACATTTATAAAAAATTTAATTAATCAAACAAAGGCTAAAAGAGAGCTTTTGCTTTTGTAAAGCAGGGGCACTCATGGTTCGGATCAAATCAGATGCACAAGATTCTCAGCATTGCAGATTCTCGCATTCGTGTAACACAACAATTATCTCCTCTTGTCTGCGAGCCACTGCAGGAGTGCAACTTCTTGGCAGTGATTTCAAGGAGGCTCAATATTCCTATGTGTGAGACGAAGTCCCAGCGAGTCACGCCGGGTGGGATGGCGTGACCAATCTGTGTTACGACTTGGTCATCCTTGTCATCACGTTTCCTGACGTGGCTCCTTCAGCTCATGTGGCACTCGGTCACGCCAAAAGAGTATGGCTAGGGGCGGACCTGGGTTAGCCCGAAGACTAGGGCCGCTTAATTAATAGACTTAATACATGATTGGGCTGAACCATTCAAAAAATAGCAAAAAATCCATGGTACAAACGGGCTGCCAGGGCACCAATGGCAGATTCGTCACTTACTGTGACCATATTCTTTTGTCCCGCCAAGTGCTTCGACATGACAAAAGAGCCAGATTTTAGAAATATAGTTCCAGACAGATTATTAATAAAATATTAATGTTAAAAGGGTTAGAATAAAAAAATCACTCCCACTTTCCTGCCTTTGCAGCAACCAATTTCACATGTCCTCTTTGCTGGCAAGGCTCTGTTTTAACATTTCTCTTCTGTCACAACCTGGACTGATTTAACTTTCACGTCATCTTATTAATTATCAGGAACGAGAAAAGATCAAGCAATTCAGGGAGAGGTGGACCGCAACAACAAAGTACGAAACAAATGTTGGTTCAGCCCAGATCACACTCTCACAGCTCACGAACACACGCGAGGTAGACGAAGCGAGTTGTTTTGCCGACAAGGAACGCCGCGGCGCCAAACTGCGCCTGTATCTTGGCAATATTTATTCTCTGGAATGGCAGCTGACACACTTACATGCCGGCTTTGTAGCCCAGGCTGAGCGCCTAAGCGGCGACCTCGACAGACTCTAACGCACACGCTCCGGCTCCATCTCTTTGCGACGCGGGCGCACCACGAACGCGAGCCTCTCCTGCTCAAGCGCACATTCTGCTCACTTGCTGAGCTATCCGGGAGCGACGATCGCGACTCGTTCCTGCAGTTAGCCTGCCGATGGACTGGACTACAACACACACATACACACGATAATCGATGGACTGGACGATCGCGATGCTAACTAAATTGCAACGGTCACGACGCAGCGTCCCGTGCACGACACGACCTCGGCAACACGATGCCGGGCTCAACATGGAACTCCCTGACACGAACATACTCGAGTCAGGTTTATTCCCAACAACAAAGAGTCAACAGCAACTATTTATTCAGCAAACGTATGGCCACAACACCGTCGATTACAATCAAACAGGGCTTAGAGTTGATCTAGTGTCCATAGTAGTTTTAGTGGTACCATTAATTGCCACATGCTCCAGTTTACCACTGCCCGTCAGTATTTCTTCAACGGCTTTCTGAAAACGCAACAGGCATTAGCGTTGTCAGACACGAACTGCAGCACTACAATGAAAGGTGAAAGTGGCGCGAGCTTTTGCGTACCTCAACACAGGTCAGTGCATATTGGACGTCAGAATCTGAAATTTGGTAATGGAGGACAAATCGAACGCTGATAATGCAAGATGAGAGATCAGTATGAATAACTACACTGTATTCCCACATAATTATAGATGAATTGTCAGTGTTACAGAAAAGGGAGATAGTGTAAGGGTTTCAGTCAGTTTATAACTGTTAACTTCTTATGGAATAAATCCAGAGTACAACTGATTTATTCATATCCTAAGCAGTTGATTTTAACAGCCAAACAGTGAACTCAATAACATAAAGGAACTTCACCTTTTTGAACTCGCTGGCATTGCAAGCACATTGCCCTTTTCTAGAAGGACTTGGCACAGTTTGTCAGGCGTTATGCGCGAGTCCAGAATATTGAAGAATACCTTACAGGGAGCAGATATGTTAAATGTCGCCCTTTACAGTTACATTTTGGAAAATACGAGGACTCAACAAATGATCTATCATATACTAACCATATTGGTCTCGACTGAACTTGAATCCACTGTAAGTTGTTTTATTTTCTTCAGTCCCTCTAAGTAAGTGAACATAAAAGGGGATTACTTTTGTGAAAAAACAAAGGTAGTAATTTTCAGGAGTTTTTTTTGTGACGGTAGTGATATTCAGGATTTGTAAATATCGGAATGAAGTCAAGTAAAATTCCAGAGATAAATATATGAAACCTGCCAACACTTTAGCCTTTCTGTGGTCATCCGCAAGCTTTCCCACATTGTCACGAACAGCGACATAAGCCGCAGCACAGAGAACTCCGATCTGTCTCATTCCACCACCAAGGGTCTTCCTAAGAAATTTAGCCTGATGTTTTCAAATAAAATTACCCAGACGTTGAGATTATTATTTTTACATGACTTCGGCAGTTTTGAATGTAAAAACGCAATTGATCAGACCTTGTCAATGAAGGCCTTGAACCAACAAGAACCGAACCAACAGGGGCGCCTAGCCCTTTAGATAGACACACCTGCATATGTTACATGTAGTGCGTTCATATGTAAGTTGCATGACTTTGCACACAACTCAGGAACTTTTTTTTTTTTTGAATTGCACAACTCTGGAACTTGAACATACCGAAACTGAATCAGCAGCTTTCACAAGTCTATCTACAGGGACTCCAAGTGCCTGGCACAGTTAACACAATGAATTATTCAGAGGCTGGGATGGCACATACATATTTGTATTTTAACTGAAACGCAAGTATTTTAGTACTTGATGTCAATCTTCTAATTCCTGTCTCTGAAAATAGAACAATTATACTGGTTGTTTTATTAAAGAGTAAATTTCACAAAACCACAAGTATTTGGTCCCTTGTTGCAAGTAACCACAACTTTTGCAACCAGTTTCACAAAACCACAACTATTTGCGCCACTTGTTGCACAAAACCACAACTTTTAGTTTGGTCCCACATGTCAGCCACACAAAAGTGCATATGGTTAATAGAGGATGACAAGTGGGTCTAAGACAAAAACTTGTGATTTTTTGCAACAAGTAGCGCAAATAGTTGTGGTTCTGTTAAACTAGTTTGAAAAGTTGTGGTTTTTGCAACAAGGAACCAAATAATTGTGGTTTTATGGAATTAACTCTTTATTAAACATGATGCGGATGATTTCAGAATAGGAACAGCTCACATCTGTCACATGCTACTTACCACAGAGGCGTTAAAAATGCGAGCTCCGTCAATATGAAGCTGCAGGCCATGATTCTTTGCAATTTCGCCAACCTTGTCTGTGTACTCTACAGACAGACACTTTCCACCAGCACTGCAGTAAAGGTGATAAGGATATCAATTCGGTAAACAAAAGTTGCATCAACTTTCACACCAGTAGTTTCGACAACAGGTATCCGTGCAACAAAAACTTACTTTGCATGCGTGTTCTCCAGGCATATCAACCTGGTGGTGGGGTATAAGAATGACAACGCCCCGCCCTTGCTCCGGATGGCAGCAACGATCTCGTCAATCTCCATGGTGCCGTCGGGGTTGTTCCTCACGGTCTTGGGGTGCACGCCGCCGATGGTGGAGATGCCGCCGTTCTCGTACACGTGGATGTGGGAGTTGTCCCCGAGGATGACCTCGCTGCCCCGGACGTCGCAGTGCACGAGGACGGCGACGAGGTTGGCCATGGTACCCGACGGCACGAACAGCGCGGCCTCCTTGCCCATGGTCGCGGCCATCTCTGCCTCGAAGCGCTGCGCGGTCGGGTCCGCGCCCAGCACGTCGTCGTCGACTTCGGCCGCGGCCATGGCGGCCCGCATGGCGTCGGAGGGCTTGGTCACCGTGTCAGACCGGAGGTCTACCATCCTGGCCACCATCCTGCGCCGGGCTCTCGGACTCCTCTCCGCTGCAGCAGCGATCGACAAGGTTTCAGGAAGAACCAAGAGCTGGAGCTGGAGATGAGGAGATACGTGGTAGACTGGAAGTGGTCTTGGCCCCCGGGCTCGTGGAGGTGGCTGTGTTTTATAGAGGACGAGGGGTGTCGCGGCTGACCGGGAAGCTAGGTGCACAGCGTCGGACGCGAGCGGAGTCTAGGTACCATCGACCTGGAGTATTTTAACCGTCACATGGTACGAAACGATACCACAAATGACATAAAGAGATGCGTAGTGCTTTTTTAAAAAAGAAACAGGCATAAAATTGCGCATCTTTTTATTAAGAAGATTGAAAGGTCGATGACCATATGAAACACGTCCGCTTTTACGGTCGCCAGACAGCCATAGCGAAGCTACTCACAGAATAGTGGGTGCAAATGCAGCCACCAAAATTTACTCATACTTGCTTTTTTTACACCATATATGCACTCACTAATTTAAATATTATGCACCTATTGACAAAAAAGAGGTATTTTCTCTATGTATTATGAAGTAGTGCATCCTCACTAATTTTGCTTTAGCTTCGTCACTGCAAACAGCCTTACATAAGACTGATCATTAGGTACATATCCAAGGCTACCTATACAAGAGGTGCGCAGTGCCAAAATTTAGTTTCATTCAAGTTATAATTTAGTATCATCCGATAACCATAAAGGAAGTCCCTCAAAAAAAAAAAGAAAGAGAACCATGAAGGAAGCACTCCTCAATGCAACCTGTCCAATGACAAGCAGCCCGAGAATGTTACCGGCCAGCCATACGATCAATTGAAACTTTGGATGATTGTGTAATAGCGGACATAAAGCTGTGACGATAAATTTTTACTATATATAATATTACATATTTTAGCTATAAAAATCAAATTCCTTTTCAAATTTGTGTTTTCTAGCAAAATTGAACTATCTTTTGTCCCAAAACGAATGGCATTCTTGGTTTGTTCTAAGTCAAACTATTTAATTTTGAATAGATTTTTACAAAGAGTAACAATATTAATGATGAACAATAAGCATCATTAGATTCATCATGATATATATTTTCATCGTATATCTATTTTGTATCATGCTGCTATAATTCTCTATAAACTTAGTCAGGCTTGACATAGTTTGACTTAGGAACTAAAATGCCATTTGTATAATTTTATTTAGGCATAAATTTATATGCAACAAATGGCATTCTAGTTCTTGTATAATTCATGTGTTCCAAAGGTGGTCTGCAAGGTAATGAAAATTAAAGTATTGTTGTACATACACACATTTGTTTGACCAGAGATCCAATGATTTATATCAATTTTATGGGTTCACTTGGCTTTTTAATTACTAGGTTCAAATTGTTTTATAATTACTGGATATCTGATCATAATGCGGTAAATGTGGCTGCACAAATGAGATATATGTGAATTATTTTCTATAAAAATACTAATAACACTAAAAGACGACAACTGATGAAGGCATTGGTAGCACAACAATGCACCTTCACACCTGAAAATTTTATTCAAGAGCTTTTGGTGCCGCATTTTCATGACGTACGTGTTATTCTTGCGAGCTAGGCCAGCTTGAGGCCCTAGCTATTTGGAATATTGATAAGAAGTCAGAATAAACGAAATTGCTCGATTTAACGTGCCCAGGTACAACATAGGAAATACTTCGAAATTGTAAGACATAGATACATATAATGGAGATTTTCCACTATATACAACCTCATGTTATGTTTCCTCAAGAATTCTTAGTATTTTGCATCCAACAATATGTGAAAAAGAATTTATAAGATAAAATAACACCACTACAAGAAATGCATATAGTGATGGTAAATAATGCCTTAAAGTGGCGGGCGATACGTTTGCCACTACATTAGCATCACTGCAAGAGTGGTGATGCCAGTGACAGGGAAGACGCCTCCCACTGAAAGCCAGAAAACAAATAAAAAAAATCAGCCATAGAACCGCCGAATCCACCCTCTGCTGAGTCGTCGGATCCGTCCTCGTCGCCATTCTCAAGCAGATCCGTGCACGGCCCGCCCCATCGCATCGAAGAATCTCCACGTCAAGGTACCACGGAGAAGCCCCTCAACACGAAGCTATGACGCGCAGCCATGTCGCACGCGCACGCCAGCGAGAGGGGCCTCCATGGCTGCCGTGAGGGAGAACGGAGAAGGAGCTACGCGCTGAGTAACAAGCAAACGGGATGGGGGATAGCCTGAGAGGAGAGGAGAGGAGCGGTGGCGGAGAAAGGTGAAGTGAGGACGGCTAGGGTTTCATTTTCTTTTATATATAGTGAATGCGTTTGTGCTTAGACAAGGCATATAACATTGTTGTGGTGAGCGCTGATGTAAGTTATCGGCCATTAATGTTAAAAAATCAGTGACCTGCAGTGTTTTAAAAAGTGGAGAAACTAAGCAGGCGGTTAAGCACCGCCTAGAGCCTAGACGTGCCTAGGCGACGCTTAAGCGGTGCTAAGCGGTTCTAGGCGTTTGTACTTTTAGTAAATAAATATAAAAAGATAGAGAAAAAAATAATAAAAACATGCATATCAACACATATTTGTTGGGAAAGAGAGGAAAACACTTAATTAACAGCTTAGTTGAAAGCGAAGTGGTGAAGCACCGCCTAACATCTAGGCGGCGCTTAAGCGGTTTAAGCGGCGGCTTTTTTAAACACTGGTAACAGGCCATATGATGTAGCAACACCTACCACTGCTGCTAGGAGGTTGCTAACATCATCTGTGCCCGACACTACTGGCTCTTTTCAGTGACGGGCACTGTGAACAGTAACCCGAGTTCCAAAGGACTCTAGAAAATTTTCTATGACTCGAATCTTACATCAGGAGCACCAATTATGCGCCATGTGCTTTGCGGGCACATGTACCAACGGAGTAGTCGCTCAGCGCCTCAGCTTTTTAAAACAACTATAAATAAAATGTAGCGTAAAACAGCTGAAGTATCGATACCCACTGCTTAGTGCTATTTATGCCACTAATGTGAGAAAATTCCAAACCCATGAGTCCTAGAAACTATATATTTTGGCGATGAAGCATATTCTCATTCTGTCCACATGCATGCAGTCAGCACAAGATAGGATCAGCCTCCGTTTAATTGAACACACTGCACATTTTACACGGACCAGTTGGCCTAGCTGAAACTTCAAGATTTTATAATATGGCCGGAGAGCATCTATGATTTAAAAAATATTTACATCACCTGAGCCAGAGAGCTCAAACAAAATGTATTTAGCTCGCTTGAAAATTCCTTTTTGATGTAGCCGGTTCGATCACGAGTTGTACACTAGCTAGAGATTAGCTAAACAAACGATTTAGGTACAGAAATAACGATCGAGATTTGCACGGCATGTCACTCCAAGATTCAGGTTATTGACTGGGTGCCAGTTGAAGGAAAACTGGGAAAAAGGCAAGATGGCTGGCAGGGAGGTTCTCTAACCCTTAGGAGACGGAGCTAATTAACACAAGCCTGATCATCGAAAAAAACATGTAGCCTAGTGATTATAAGAGCTTTAATAGCATCTCAGGTTCTGGTTGACTCCTCGTGTGAGCAAATTTTATAGGATTTAACAGTGTTATGTTTTTAGTGGTATGTGATGTTTTCACGATAGCGAAGCGTCAGTGTTGACTACGTCTTCATAGGGGCGTGTGCATGCGTTGTGAGTATCTGACATACAAATGATGATGTAAAATATAACACAGTGAAGGGATGTGGCAAGAGATCATAAGAAAAAAAAAAGGCATATGCAGCATTTCACAAATCAAACTCAAAACCAATGACTCACATGTCAGGAAAAACGATTATTATTTACAAGGGAGAGCTATGGTGATAGCTGACTGTACATCCACTGACTTGTGGGAGGATAAGTGGTGTGGCAGTTTCTCCCTCAGAAAGAAATTCCCCCAGCTCCACACGATCTGTGCATATAAAAACCAATAACTGTTGATGACCAACGGAAATTGGCATTTGACTTATAGGAGATGGTTATCTGAAAATCTGCAAGAGGAGCAGAGAAAGATGAGAGACATGCTCTTTGCTGTTGTGTTTTTTAACAACAAGGATCTATCGAAATGGATACATGACAAGTCAGGAATCTTCTCTGTCAAATCTGTCTATAACCAGACCAAGACTCCTGTACACTGTGGCGACGACCTTCTCGCCGGGTATTTGCTCCTCTTCTCCTCTTCGTTTGGTGATGGCCGGTGTTCGTTCAGCTATGGCAAGGGCGCTTTGGAGGAGGTCTGAGCGCTGGTTCTTGAGGCATTTCCAATGTTTGGAGTTCGCGACGGAGTCGGATGGAGGGGTCCGGCGGTCTCCGGCGTGCGGCGGCGCCGGCGGCAGGAAGGTTCGAGGTTGCTCTGGGTGCAAGGGGTTGCTAGTAATTTTCAGTGTGTTCGGGGTGTTTTTTGTAAACTTCCTGCGATGTACTGTTCTTCTTTCAATATAATCCCCTTCACTCGCAAAAAAAAAAAAAAAAATCTGTCTATAACCAAATGCACAATTCTGAAAATGATCAACCAGACAAGGAGATTTGGAAGGCTAAGATACCATTGCAAATTAAAATATTCGTATTGTTGATCTATCAAGATGCTATCCTCACAAAAGACAACCTGACAAGGAGAAAATGGAAAAAGAATGTCAAATGTGCCTTCTGTGATAAGAAAGACCATAAGCCATTTATTCTTTGAATGTGAGGCGGTGAGATCTGTGTGGAGCATAATTGCTTTCACACCGGGTGCAAACTGTAGACCAGAATCGATTCAACAATTTTTATCTGAGCAAACCGCTTTATACCAAATGGGAAAAAGTTACATATGGTTGGCCTTGCTGCTCTGTTCTCTAGACAGCTTGGAAACTGAGAAATAGAGTTTGTTTTGAAAAAAAAAAAAAAACTTGTCCGGATCTCCTACCAAGATCGTTTGTTACATGTGCGCTTTTCTGAAATATTGGACAGGCTTGCAGGAGGAGGAAGAAACAAAACGCACTGGGGCCTAAGAGCGACGGGTGCAGGAACAGGGGGAGGCCGGAGGCGCGCGCGCGCGCCGTGTGGACGTCGAGACGCTGCATGTTTTCCGTCGCCTGGACTGGGTCGATCGCGCTAGCGTCAAACCTGAAAGCGCACCGTATCGTGAGACTCTGCCTTATCGCGCACGGCCACGGGACATCTGATGATCCAGGGTTCTCCGCCGGGTGGGTGGCCTCGTCTGTGTTGCCTTCTGCTAACACAGTGCCGCTAGGCACAGGCACGGGCACAGGTTGCTGTTTCGTGCTGGACGCGCGCACCGGCTGTTGTAGCATAAAACGACAGAAGCGCGTAGTGATACACTGGTGGCGGCATGAGCAGCTGATACGCAACACTGGTTGCGAAAGAGCAGCTAGCTATAAACGACTGAGGAGGTTGCACAGGAACAGCTACAAACGATTCCGGGAAAGCTGCAATAAACCAGCGTTTGTGGAGCATGCTGAGCAAGACATCGTTAAGTGAGGGCTCGGGCCAGTTAAGTTCAAGCAGTGGACGGAACGTCGAACCAAGTCCAGCACCGTTGGACGAGAAGCTCTGTTCCTAAGTCCACTTTTCTGCCTCTGCAGCAGCCAATTTCACATGTCCTCTTTGCTGGCAAGGCTCATTTTCTTCTGTCACAAGCTGCACTTATTTCACCTCCCCACTCCCCTTATCATAAGAGACGGTAAAAGATCAAGCAATTCAGGAAGGCAGACCACAACACAAGTACGGCCAAAGAGTCAATAACAACGATTATTATTCAGCAAACGTGCGACTACAATAGCCACGATTACAATCAAGCAGAGCATCGAGTTGATCTAGTGCCCATAATAGTTCTTGGTGGTGCCCTTTGCCAGATGCTCCAGTTTTCCACCGCCCGTCAGTATTTCTTCAACGGCTTTCTGAAACGCAACAGGCATTGACGTTGTCATACGAAGTGAACCACTACACTGAAAGATGAAAGCGGTGCATGGTTTTGCATACCTCAACACAGGTCAATGCGTATTGGACATCAGAATCTGAAATTTGGTAATGGAGGACAAACCTAACACTGCGTAATGTAAGATGAGAGATCAGTACGAATAAATAAACTGTATTCCCATATAACTATAGATGAATTGTCAGTGCTGCATGAAAAGGGTGATAGTGTGAGTGTTTCAGTCAGTGTATAACTGTACACCTTCTTTTGGAATAAATCCTTTCCAGAGTACAACTGTTTTATTCATATAGTAAGCAGTTGAGTTCAAAATTCAAACAATGAACTCAATAACTTAATGGAACCTCACCTTTTTCAACCCGCTGGCATTGTAAGCACGTTGCGCTTTTCCAGGACTTGGCACAGTTTGTCAGGGGTTATGCGCGAGTCCACGATATCGAAGAATACCTTACATGACAGAGAATATATGTTACATGCGGGCGTTTACAGTTACATAGTACAAAATATGAAGATCCAACAAATGATCTAGCAGACTAACCATATTGGTCTCGACTGAACTTGAATCCACAGTAAATTGTTTCATTTTCTTCAGTCCCTCTAGGTAAATGAACAAGCAAAAGGGATTACTTTTGTGACAAAGCAAGGGTAGTAGTTTTCAGGACCTGTTAACATCGGAATGAAGGGACGAAGTAAGATTCTGGAGGAAAATATATGAAACCTGCCAACACTTTGGCTCTTCTGTGGTCATCGGCAAGCTTTCCCACAGTGTCGCGAACGGCGACATAAGCCGCAGCACAAAGAACCCCGACCTGTCTCATTCCACCACCTAGGGTCTTCCTAAGAATTTTAGCCTGAGTTTTTAAAATAAAATTGCCATGAAGTTCAGATTATTAGTTTTACATGACTTCAGCAGTTTTATATTTTTTTCCGTCAAAAAAAAGCAGTTTTATATTTAAAAACTAAATTGATCAGACCTTGTCAATGGAGGCCTTTGAACCAACAAGAACTGATCCAACAGGGGCGCCTAGCCCTTTAGATAGGCACACCTGCAGTTTATGTTTCAGATAGAAATACAGTCACAATCGTATGTTACATGTAGTGCATTCATATGTAAGCTGCTTAATTGTGCATAGAACTCTGGAGCTTGAACATACCGAAACTGAGTCAGCAGCTTTCACAAGTCTATCTACAGGGACTCCAAGTGCCTGGCACAATTAACATCATGGATTCAGAGGTTGGGAAGGCACACACACGTATAAAATTTGCAACTGGAAAAGGCATTTCTATTTAGTACTTAGATGTGGATCCTGTAATCCCTATCTCTGAAGATAGAACACTTCTCTTGATAAGATTCATACCGATTAGCTGTTTTACTGAATTATACTGCGGATAATATCAGAACAGGAATGTAGAATTACAGCTCACATCTTTCACATGCTACTTACCACAGATGCGTTGAAAATGCGAGCTCCATCAATATGAAGCTTCAGGCCATGACTTTTTGCAATTTCGCCAACCTTGTCAGTGTAGTCTACCGTCAGACATTTCCCACCACAACTGCAGAAACAGGGAAAACAGAACAGACAAAGTTAGATGTCAATCTTCGCAGCAGCAAGATCGAAAACATGTATATGCGTGCAACAAACTTACTTTGCATGCGTGTTCTCCAGGCAGATCAGCCGAGAGATCTTGTGGTCGTGGACCGGGCTATTCATTTCCGCTTGGGCGGCAGAGAAATAGCGCACGCTGATGGCCCAAAAACACAGCTTCATATTCCCGTACCAAGGCTGAGCCCAATACGATTTTCTGTCTTTTCTCGTTTCTGATCCTCCTATATTAATTCAGATTTCTGTCGATATGCACTTCAAAGTCTGACTATTACAATTAGGACAATGATATTTTTCTTGTTCGAATGTTGAGTCTTCACTGTCAAAATAATAAAAAGTATAGCACAAAATTGCGTCACGTTAACTCGAATATTTTGTATGCATGTGCAATGAGGAAAAACCCACGAATCGAGCTGTCAAAGAAGTCGAGATGCACCTCCTCTGTATGGTGCTTCTTGTATCATCGAGGAAGTCCATACGATAGTGGTGCGAAAGTACGAGCAGGTTAGGCAGAGTTCGTGCCAATGCCGACCCATTGGATTGGAGGAGTTAAAATGAGAAGATGAACATTTCTAAGGGTTATCTGCAAAATGGTGAACAACTGAGGGCATACTTGTGAGTGGAGATACTTTAATAATTAGGGGGTTCCTTCGAAAACTTGCTACACATCCGCCGTTGAACAGATCGCGGTCGTCCCTGCTACATCATGCATCTGTTGTACGCCGGGAGCACGGAAGCACCGGAAGACCCGTACCATCAGAAGTTTTCCCAAACTTTAGTATCACATTGGTACTCTAGAGAGAGTTAAACCAACTTAAATGTTCATGGCTCTAAATACGTAATAATTTCATATCGCGAAATGTGGACGAAAAAAAACTCGACCGGTGGGGGAAGAAACCGCCCCCACAGCATTATACTAAGGAGAAGATGCCTCGACTCCCGGTCGAGAAAACCCCCCGAACCCTGGCCCATACCCGGCGAAGCTGGGTCAAGCCAACCTGGACCGACATAGCACAGACCTAGGTAGGCAGCGGCCCTCTGGCGCGCCAAATCCTAGACTATGCGCGCCCAAGCCACAGGTCAGCGAGCACAGCGAGGGAGATTTTTTTTCCCCCCACCAACCGCACTGCACAGTGAATACTGTTCACTGCAACAGTACCTCCGTGAGGCATCCGGGCGAGTATCAACACTCGAACCCGGGTGGGCAGCCTGAGATTTCTCTCGGCTGACCAACCGAGCTAGGCTCGGTTCTCAAATGTGGACGAAAGAGTAAGCAAGTATTGCACTTCACTCAAGTGTGTGAGCATGAGCTGTATTTTGGTTTGGGTCTCGCATGTTACATAGTGGAACAACGAATTCCCAGTAGAGAATCTTCACTAAATTCTAAATTTTCAATTGAGGGACAGTAACGTTTATTGATAAAAAAGATACAACTTCAGTACTGCAAAATGAATATTCACTACTAGAAAAAAGTTACAAACATACCATAAAAAACAACAAAATTACATTGTTAGTACATATATCTTTTCTGATTGAAAATATAGCCAAACGATGAATCTCCACTTCTAGAACAATGCAAAATAACGAGGAAAACATTGTAATCCAATACACTCGTCAGCTAGTCTATAGAAAACAACAAATACGAAAATACATATTTTCGTATTACGTTCATTTCTTGAAAACGAAAGAGGTGAGTCGCCGGCCTACGTACCTGCCT
Organism: Eragrostis nindensis; assembly: GCA_012490785.1. Taxonomy (NCBI): domain Eukaryota; kingdom Viridiplantae; phylum Streptophyta; class Magnoliopsida; order Poales; family Poaceae; genus Eragrostis; species Eragrostis nindensis. Next base: position 8,479 of record JAAXCT010003524.1, on the reverse strand, counting down.
GCACACCTTCCGGGAAGGCTGGAACATCGTTTGAACGTCTTATACGTGTATCCATCTATGCACACTTTGACACGGCGCTGTTGCTCGACGGCCATCTTGCACACGCTGGCCGTATGTGACCGGACTTTTCTTCCGCCTGGAACAGCAGTTACTTTATCTGTTATACGGTGGCGATCAGTACACATCAAGGGCCGGCGAGGCTCAATGATAACACACGTACGCTTCACGAAGTGAGTGCGAATGCTCCCTTAGATCCTCGCTACTACCCGCTGCTAGTATCTCGCAGCTGGCTTCCTCCTTGACAATCTTGACTGTGACATTCTTGACCCTGACTGATCGATACATGTTCTCGTTAGAGACCGTGACATTCTCGAGCCTCTCGACGTTGAGCTAGCGGTGCACATACAGCTGTTGTGAATCAATTGACCCTAGCTGGCTTCTTCCTGACCATAATATTCAGCGTTTGAGTTCAGTCCGGACTCCGGAACCATCTCTTTAATTTCCCGCTCGACGACATAGGTGATGACTTTCTACATCCACACGAAGCGGACAGGCTTGTGGCCTGGTGGTGAAGGCGCCTGGTTGGCAGCCTGTCGACCCCCGATCCCGCACCCACGCTGTGGCGTGTAGCAGCGCTACAGTGCAGCGAAAAAAAAATCCCCTCGCCTTTCCCGACCAAAGCATTAGGTAAAGACTCGCGCCATAGCTCACACGGCCAGCTGAGTCCCTGTGTACAGTCGGGGAAGGGTTCGGGGGTTTTCTCGACTGCGTGAGAAGGTCTTCTTCTTAACAAAATGTCGTCGGGGAGGCTTCCCCTGGCAGGTCGAGTTTTTTTTACATCCACACGAAGCAAAGCTACCGTCTCACGCCAGCCGTCAGTCTGAAGAATTACCGCGTGTGTGACTGGTCTACGGAGAGGGTATCATCATCATCTTATAAATTCACACTCAGCTCTGCCACCATCTTCTACAAACGTACACAGTAGATTTCCCTTCTTCTTTTCCCCAAGAAGCTAGACGCACTCGATCGACAAGATATGGAGGATCATCAACATTATCAGTACATGGAGTTCGCGCAGCCTTCGCGTTGTTCGTCTAAAGGACCCACTGACGACGATGCACTCTTGATGGACATGTGCCCTTCTCTCTATCATGCTGTCCACAGAGGGCGGACGGAGGAGGTCATGGCGCTGCTTCTGCAACAGCACGGTGCTGCGTCACATGATCAAGGCAAAGGTACGTAAGAAACTCTTTCTCCTCTTGATTGGTTATTTTAATTTCCTGTTTGGCTTCTGTAGTGAATATGGCGCTTCCCGCTCGCAACCAGCCTAATCTACTCTGGTTTACTTTTAAGTTCATTTCATCTCCATGATTGTCATCGATCAGTAGCCAAAAAGTTAACAGTGTCCCATACTCAAGTAAGCTCATTGTTTAACCATCATATCCTAGCTAGGCTCTTGATGATCAACATGTAGTTTGATTTTGCTTTCACCGGACCGCCTGTTTCAGGCATTTTTCAGCATGGACGGTGCGACATACTAGAGGCGAGCGCGGAGGGGAACACGGTTCTTCACGTGGCGGCAGAGCACGGTCACGACGACCTGATCCGGGAGCTCCACCTCAGGTTCAGGGAGAAGAAGGGCCTCCTGTCTCGCCGGAACACGGCGCTGGACACGCCGCTGCACCGCGCGGCGAGAGCGGGGCACGCCAAGGCCGTGGCTGTCCTAGTCGAGCTCGCCCGGGAACGCGGGGAGAGCGTCCTGGATTGCAAGAACGAGGCCGGAGACACGGCCGTGCACCTCGCGGCGGGGCACGGGCATGGAGCGGCGGTGGAGGTCCTGGTCTCGGCGGCGGCGGCGTCCGAGCTGAACAACGCCGGCGTGTCTCCGCTGTACCTGGCGGTGGTGAGCGGGTCGGTGCAGGCCGTCAGAGCGATTGTTACCTCGTGCAGGGACGCGTCACCGGCGGGGCCGGGCTCGCAGAACGCTCTGCACGCCGCCGTCTTCCAGACCTCCGGTTAATTGCTTTCTTCATTTCTAATCAAGTCAGTAGTCACATCACATCGTAATAATCGCCAACGGGTGGAGCACCCGAGCGGTCAGCCGCGTTGGCTCCAGGAGCGTTGCTCCTGTGAGCGCGCTGACCCGGGTTCGAGCCCCCTGCGGCACCGGAGCACTGTAGCGTGAACAGTAACGCGAGTTACTGTTCATGCTGCAGTGAAAAAAAATCCCCTCGTCCTCCCCAGTCCAAAGCACATGGTTAAGACTCGCGCCGCAGCTCACAACGGCCAGCTGAGTCCCTGTGTATGGATGGGGAGGGGGTTCGGGGGTTTTCTCGGCCTGCGTGAGAAGGCTCTTCTTCTTAATGCAATGCCGTCGGGGGCGGTTCTTCCCCCGGCAGGTCGAGTTTTTCACATCGTAATAATCTCAGTGATCTCATTCACTCCGCTGCCTGCAGAAATGGTTGAGCTGCTGATGGAATGGAGGCCGGCTCTCGCCGACGAGGTCTACGGCAACGGCAGCACGCCGCTCCTTTTCGCGGCGTCGGACGGCCACCGCTCCGTCGTGCGCGCGATCCTCCGCGCCGCGCCGCCGCGGACGGCGTACCGGAAGGACCGCCCGGGCGGCCTCTCCGCGCTCCACGTCGCGGCGCGGATGGGCCACGCCCGCGCCGTCAGGGAGCTGATACGGAGCTGCCCTGACGCCGCCGAGCTCCGGGACGGCGGCGGCGGGACGTTCCTGCACGCCGCGGCCGAGGCGAAGCGCGCCTCCGTCGTGTCGCTCGCCGTCGGGGACCCCGTGCTGCGCGGCCTCCTGGACGCGCGGGACAGGGACGGCAACACGCCGCTCCACCTCGCCGTGGCCGCCGACGCGCCCGGCGTCGTGGAGGCCCTGCTGCGGAAGGGGAAGGTGCGCGCTGATGTGCTCAACGACGATGGCCTCACGCCGTTTGACCTCGCCGATAAATCGACCAGTTTCTTCACAATGGTTAGTAGTATTCGACATTGGTATATTTTTGCTATTCTTCAAGTGCCTGCAATTAACTCAACAATTACCCTATCATCATTTAGTCCGTATAACTTGTTGTGCACATCTATGGAAAAGGGACGCGGATTTCGTCGATAGGACGGTAGCTGCGCAGGTCGTCCTCTCCTGGGCGTTAGAGGCCGGTACCGCGTGATTCGTGCTGGCAACGTGGGTAATTAAACGCTTGCCTCACAGCGTCATGTGGCATTAGTGAGAGTGCTTATTGGAGACAAAGGGACATGCGTAGGCGCGTGTGTAGCTGTACTACCTGCTGCATGCATGCAGTCCGTGGACGTACGGTGTTGTTTACTGGCGACGTGTTCGATGTTTGCCGTCTGGCCTTATAATGCCCAGGTGGCTAACGGTTGGAACATCCGGCATGATTTTTTTTTTTCAATCTTTCCCGCGCACGTTTACACGTTTTGGCGCGCAACACCGCCACTTACGCGGGCGTTTCCCAAAAGTCTTTTCGCACTCCTTGGTTTTCCTATAAGGCTGACTTCAACAGAAGAGCCAAATGCATATATGCAACTCATATGGGCACTGTGCATCTCTAATTCACCTTCCAACAGATAAGGCAAAGCAAGCATGCAAAGTGCCTTTTGAGAAGAGAGGCGATGCAAAGATGCAATCCCTCTCTCCTCAAAGTCAAACGGAGGTGGGCGCGGAGGTGGGCCCGGCGCGGCGGAGGTGCCCGTCGCGACGCGGAGGAGCACGGGGACGGGGTCGCGGAGCACCTGAAGGCCGGCCATGTCGCCGCCGCGGCTGCCAAAGAGCTCTGGCGCGTTCTGCTGCTGGTTGAGCGCCGTGAGCTACGCATCTTCGATTTGCCTGTTAGAAAGTGGCAACGCTGTTGGAGATGATGCGAAAAGGAGAAAAAGCAAAATCCTGTTCACAGAAGGCAAAGGTGGATTTGCCTCTCAAAACTGGCTCCTCTTGTTGGAGTCAGTCTAAAAAGGAGAACCCTTCAGATCTTTCATGGCGCGAAGGTCACCGGGTTGAGAGCTTAGTCAAGGGTGTGGTCGATAAGGCGACATGGCCGTAAGGTTGGTACAACGAAACCTACTCGCAGTTTGTTAGGCTTTTCTCATTGCTTGATTTAGCAAGCAGCAACAAGTCCAACAATAGAGCGACTATGTGACTGAATGATTATTGAAATGAAAATGTACTCCATCTAGGCCGGTGGATACATTACTCTGTGGCCATGGTATTGAATACATATGTAAAAGTTCAACTACTGGAATGAAGGGTAAACAAATCTACGTAGTTGGTGCCATAGCATCTGCATATGTTTCCAATATCATCTACGTGCTTCCGCAGCATGCTTCGTTGTTGCTGCCCGATGAGAACGCTTGGCTGGTCTCCATCTCATCATTGTTACGTCCGTTGGCTTTCTTGTTACTGAATGATTGTACATGCTGGAAAATTGCTGGGTCAGCTTCGTTGCTCCTCATCTGCAAGAGCTGAAAAGCCAGGTCCCTCCTTGTTTGCGAGGCACGGGACTGCATGCATTGAGATTTCAATGACAGTTAGTAGTTTGAATCTTGCATATGGAATAGATTAAGTATACAACAGTTTCAAGAAAAAGGAAATACGTCTCTTGGTGGCTCGCACACTGTATTGCCGTTGTACCACCTCATGCAATTTACCGCTTGCACCCAAGAATTCACACTGCGAAAAGATAGTGAATATGCATAAGATTCAGTAGGAAATGTAGCGCACAAAAGAAAAAGATTCCTATACGAGTTTGTTCTCGGAGCTTACGGGATAGGCTTCCTCCCATGTGCTAGCATCATCTTGGGAGTCCATTTCTTCTGACCAAGTGAGAGGTTGCCGGTAGCCCTCCTCATGCAGTACAACACCTCGCCAAGCATTCTCTTCGAGACATCACTGTGTTCCATAACCTTTGCTTCCTCTATCGGATGCCTTACCAGCGGATCCATGATTGATATGGTGTGGTTTGTGAAGTCAAAGGCGTAGCATGACCAGTTGTTGTTGATGTGGACCAGAGTAAGAATCTGCGGTGTGGCGGTCACTTTAGCAACTGACAGATCCTCCGGCAGCGAAATTATTTCTGTGCGGTTAGCTTACTATTTTGCAGGATCTAATCTCATATGGTGGAGTAGGGGCCATGAAATGGTCGTAGGAGCGCTCCAGGCATGACTTCCCGCTGGCCACCATAACCTGATTGGGGAGGCAGAAATGCTTGAGGAAATGGTGATTTCATATAGCTTATGGACCGATCATGTTAGCAACAAAGAGTTCAGTGCCTTACCCCCCATTCTGGGGCGACGTAATGACGGCCCTGGCTCTTTGGCCTCCTGAACATGGTCTCTGCCTCTAGGTCCCGCAGGAGGAATACCACAGCAGAAGCGATGTCCATGTCTAGTGGTGTTTGCCACAAGAGCTTCGACCTGATCTCAGATCCAGTCAGTTTGATGTCGACAATTCCGTGGATTTTGACCTACACCCTGTCAACACAACAAATTGTTAGATATGTGAACACATGTTTGTTCGTTCTGCGTTTTTTTTTTAAAAGGTACTGGTGCGGAGGGGGGCTTACTGCGCCAGTATCTCCTCAGGAGCTCCGTTCTCGATCCACTCACATATTTTGTTGGCGTCGGAACGGATTCGCCTACGGTGCCGTCTTGTGGCGCAAAGTGGGTTGCCGCATGTTTTCCTCTTTTTCCCTGTGATCAAATCATCACCGTGCTCGCCCATGCTGGCTGGTCGCTTGTATGTTGTACACTGCACTCCTATGCTGTTCGGGAGGAACTCCATGTCCACGGTCTGCATGTCTTCTTGTACAATTGGCAACCTTTGCAACTGCAGAGCGTTGTCATGGGCAGTGCTGCAAATTGGCAGATGAGAAATTAGTAACTCAAATAGGGGTTGGTTCGCTAAGATAAACCAAGTACAGCACCTCTTTCCTTTGCGGTGGTAATATTCGGCCTGGACGTTCCACGATATGTCCACATCATCTATTGCACGAACCAGATCTAGGGTACATATGGACATTTATCAGGAACTCTTTTTGACTGCAAACGTGTAGAAAAGTAGTAGCTTGATTTGGATACAAATTTGGAGAGAGAAATCCTAAAAGAGTCCATGTCCAAAAAAAAAAACCACCCACCTTATGCTACATCTCCGTCAACGAGACCGGCGGCAATGGATCAACGCAACCCCGAGCTGCCCGTCGTTGATCGGCCAACGTGCTCGAGCAGCAGCCCATAGGCGTCAACGAGGCCAACATGCTTCATCTCTACGTACCTAAGCCCCTGCTGCCGACGCCAACATGCTTGATCTTGAGAGGGGGGGGGGGGGGGGGGGGGGGGGGGGGGGGGGGGGGGGGGGGGGGGGGGGGGGGGGGGCATGGATTTGCCATCACGTACTGGGTTTGCCAGGATAAGTAGTGAACGGCTAAGAAAGAATTGCCATCCAGCATACACATTTTGCCACGTTGGTCTGCACCTGCGTGCGGGCGAAATATAAAAACAGTTTGCATGGGGATGCCCAAACAATTACAAACTAGAGTACAGGTTACGGAATGTCGACAACCTGAGTACATGTTAAGGACATACCTATTATCTTAGTATTTGAAGGTCCAAGTCAGCCACCGTGTTCACTCTCAAGGTCACGATAAACCATGTTAATTTGAAAAAGAAAAGCTATGAGCGGTGGATTTTATGAACATCTAACGGTCTAGATTAACAAACATGCTCATAACAAAATAATTCATAATAAAAAGAATTTATAAATAAAAAGTATAAAAAATCAGTAGTTGATTTGGATACAAATTTGGAGAGAGAAATCCTAAAAGAGTCCATATCCCAAAAAAAAAACACCCATCCTTATGCTACATCTCCGTCAGCGAGACCAGCGGCAATGGGTCAGCGCAACCCTGAGCTGCCCTTCATTGATCGGCCAACGTGCTCGAGCAGCGGCCCACAGGCGTCAACGAGGCCAACATGCTTGATCTCCTACCTACCTAAGCCCCCGCTGCCGATGCCAACATGCTTGATCTGGAGAGGGGGGGGGGGGGGGGGCATGGATTTGCCATCACGTACTGGTTTTGCCAGGATAAGTAGTGAACGGCTAAGAAAGAATTGCCATCCAGGCAAACACATTTTGCCACGTTGGTCTGCACCTGCCGTGCGGGCGAAATAAAAACAGTTTGCCATGGGGATGCCCAAACAAGTACAACTAGAGTACATGTTACAGAATGTCGACAAACTGAGTATAGGTTAAGGACATATCTATTATCTTAGTGTTTGAAGGTCCAAAGAAGCCACCGCGTTCACTCTCAAGGCCACGAAATTTTCCCGTTAATCAGAAAAAAGAAAAGCTATGAGCCGGTGGATTTTATGAACATCTAACGGTCTAGATTAAACAACATGCTCATAATAAAATAATTCATAATAAAAAGAATTCGGAAATAAAAAGTATAGGATACAATTTGGAGAGAGAAATAAATCCTAAAAGAATCCATGTCCAAAAAAACCCCACCCGCCCTTATGCTACATCTCCGTCCACGAGACGGCAATGGATCAGCGCAACACCCGAGGTGCCCGTCGTTGATCGGCAACGTGCTCGGCAGCGGCCCCACAGGCGTCAACGAGGCCAACATGCTTGATCTTCTACGTACCTAAGCCCCCGCTGCTGCGACGCCAACATGCTTGATCTTGAGGGGGGGGGGGGGGGGGGGGGCATGGATTTTGCTATCACGTACTGTTTTGCCATGATAAGTAGTGAACGGCTAAGAAAGAATTGCCATCCAGGCAAACACATTTTGCCACGTTGGTCTGCACCTACCACGATGGTGAAATAAAAACAGTTTGCCATGAGGATGCCCAAACAAGTACAAACTAGAGTAAAGGTTATGGAATGTCGACAAACTAGTACAGGTTAAGGACATATCTATTATGTTAATATTTGAAGGTCCAAAGAAGCCATCGCATTCGCTCTTAAGGCCACGAAATTACCACGTTAATCAAAAAAAAGAAAAGCTATGAGCCGGTGGATTTATGAACATCTAATGGTCTAGATTAAACAACATGCTCATAACAAAATATTTCATAATAAAAAGAATTCGGAAATAAAAAGTATAGAAAAGTAGTAGCTTGATTTGGATACAAATTGGGAGAGAGAACATAAAACAGTCCATGTCCAAAAAAAAAAAACACCACCCACCCTTATGCTACATCTCCGTCAACGGAGCGGCAGCGGCAATGGATCAGCGCAACCCCGAGCTGCCCTTCGTTGATCGGCCACGTGCTCGAGCAGCGGCCCACAGGCGTCACGAGGCCAACATGCTTGATCTTCTATGTACCTAAGCCCCCGCTGCCGACGCAAACATGCTTGATCTTGAGAGGGGGGGGCATGGATTTGCCATCACGTACTGGTTTTGCCAGGATAAGTAGTGAACGGCTAAGAAGAATTGCCATCCAGGCAAAC
>JAAXCT010003523.1:0-32140 GCA_012490785.1 Eragrostis nindensis | reverse complement strand
GCTGGACATTATCGATGTATGGCTTTTAACTAAACGATGTCAGTTGTACCCTTCTACGCTTTGCATATGTAGTGGCAATATATGTTGGTTTACAATTTTACAATCAAGCTATGATCTGGTGCATTCGGTGGATCATTCTTTTCCCTGGTTTGCGCAACCTTTCACTGTTTGCCAAGTCCGCATAGACCGCCTTTGGCATGGTAACACTGACAAAATGCACCGCGGCAATTCAGGCTACCGTCGGTTAAAATTTGCGTGTGCTCGCGTCGTCGTCGGGAAGAAATGAGATTTGTTTTGCACGCTGCCATAGCGAAAGCAGCAAACGCATCTGCCGCGTTTCAAGGCCAGCCTTCTGGGCCACGAAGACAAAATCTCAACTCAGCACAAAGCCCCAAGAAACATCTTCCCCGTTCTTTTCTTTTGCACCTCCATAAGAGCCAATCGAGGATCTGACGGAACGAACAAGGGCTGGCAAATGTCCACTGCTGCTAGAGTGAGGCGAACCGCAGCTGCCGTTTGTTAACTCGGAGGTTTAAAAGATCATACAGTTTACAGGGGGAAAGGACGTTGGGCGCGTCATGGTGAGCCTCTCCAATGTCGTCCTCGCCTTCCTGAACACCGTCACTCTCCTCGTCGCCACCGCGCTCATCGCGGCGGGCGCCTACATCCTCGCGCAGCCGGCCACCGAGTGCCAGCGCCTGGTGCGCCTGCCGGCCATGGCGATCGGCGGCGCGCTCCTCCTGCTCTCGCTCATGGCCCTCGCCGGCGCGTGCTGCCGCGCCACGCCGCTCCTCTGGGCGTACGCGACCGCCATGTTCCTGCTCATCGTGGCCATGTTCGTGGTCACCGCCTTCGTGTTCGCCGTCACCAACAAGGGCGCCGCGGCGGCCGCGGCCGGGACCGGGTACGGCGAGTACCGGATCGGGGACTACTCCGACTGGCTGCGCGACAGGGTCAGGGACTACGACACGTGGCGGCGGATCGAGAGCTGCATGTCGGACGCCGGCGTCTGCAGCGGGTGGCTCGGCGGCGTCGACGGCGGGATCAGCGCCGGCGAGTTCTACCGAGTGTACCTGCCGCTCGTTCAGGTAACGCATGCACGGATCCGTCAGTTGCGTACTTGCGTTGCGGGGCATGCATGGTGGGTTCCATTCCATACGACAGAGACACTAATACGAACTTTTGCATTTGGTTCTTTCTTCTTTTTTTTGAAGATTATTAAGTGAATTAATTATGCGTTGCCAATATGTTCGTTAATTTGATGAAATATCCGAACATGTACGTTGCATCGATCATCTCTTAGCATTCATTAGCTCAGCAATGCATGCATTGATTTGGGTAAGAGGTGTTCCTCTGAAGAACTATACTCACTGACACTGAACGTGCAGTCCGGCTGCTGCAAGCCGCCGGCGTACTGCGGGTTCAACGCCGTGAACACGACGTTCTGGGTGCCCCCCGCGTCCGGCCCGGCCACCGCGGCGGACGCCATCGACTGCCGAGCGTGGAGCAACGACCAGCGGGTGCTGTGCTTCGGGTGCAACGCGTGCAAGGCCGGCCTGCTGGCTACCGCCGAGAACAACTGGAGGGCCGTGGGCGCGTTCAACTTCGCCGTCCTCGCGATCCTCGCGCTCGTCTACTCTGTCGGATGCTGCGCCATTCGCAGCAACCACCGGTGATACTGATTGATCGTTCGTAGAACGCCCATGACCATGAGGCCATTTTTCGATAATAATTGATTTAGGTTAGTTTGTGTTCGCGCCTGTTCATTTTTCTCTGTTCATTACTCGTACAAGTATAGAGATTTTGTAAGATTTGTTCAAGGTTGTGTGAAAGCATGAGGTTTATGTGGCAATTAAGCACAAAAATAAACTCCCTCCGTCTCAGTTTAATTGTCATTTTACCTCCGACCACATGAAACAAACAAGGGGTGGAAAATGTGTGGTGACTAAGGGGTGAGAGAGGAGAGATATAGAGATAACTATGTACGGGGAAGCGAGAATGACAAGTGATTGGCAGCCGTTAGGAAAAGGAACCCTAACCGGTGAGAAGAGGGAGCGGGGATCCATCCTCTCACATGGATCTAGTAGTCTGAATTAATTTTTTGTCTATCCTTTTGAGCAATCCAAGTGATGATGATAGAGACGCTGAAACCACGCTAAAAACTGGAGATCAGGAGGTTGATAATCCTCTGCAATAGCGATTTCACTTTACGATTGGTCTTTTATTAATCACATTGCATTCCTTCCTTGGCAAACTGTTCCACCACGCATGACGTGGTCTTATCTGAATTTCAAAACTTTCGTACGGTTTGTTTGGTTTGGAATTACTCCGGTACTTGCACCTTGAAACCATGCTAAGCAGCTGGGGTAGATGGCAGCGATTAACCTGCCCGAGGGAAGCTGGTGCGATGACGCCGAGAAGTTACGTGCCACTTTGGACGATCTCTGTCACACTGATTCGCGCGTCGTGCTGCAGCAAACTGAATTTGACTTTTTCCTCCTGAGACCAAGCTGGATTTTGACTTGTGACGTAGTATTAACCTGGAGTAGATCATCAGCAAGCAGCGCGTCCGGCGGTATGACGAGAGAATGCTTTCGAGTCTTACACTACTCCGAGTCCGCGTGGTCTGCAGGCAGTAGTAGCGTTTCGCGCCCCGTGAACAGAAGCGAAGAAAGAAATGGCTTTGTTCGTACGACGCGCACTTTGACGACCTCCTCCAGCCGCCACTCACGAGGAGGACGGTAACACGACTTGCTTAGTAAGATGGCTGCACACGACACACCCTGCTGATTTCCGTCCTCCATGCCCCTGTTTCCTCCGAAGCAAAGCAAAGCGTCCTGATCGACTCCTGATCGGCACGAACTTCCACTATGAAGCTCCGCAAGAGCAACCCGTTTTCTCCGAAGGTCTCGGTCGCCATCGCCGCGCCGATCCTCATCCTGCTGAGCCTTGCGGTCGTCTCTCTCAACGACGTGAACGTGGCCGATCGGTACCGGTACATACGCCGCGCCGCCTCTTCCTTCTCCTCAACATCGTCTCCGACGCCTCCGGCCGCCTCATCACCACCATCGCCATCGCCTTCGTCGACGCCGTCCGTCGGGGCCTGCGACGTTACGCGGGGCGAATGGGTGCCGGACGCCGAGCCGCCGTACTACACGAACCTGACGTGCCCGTTCATCGACGACCTCCAGAACTGCATGAAGTTCGGCAAGCCCAGCCTCGAGTTCCTGCGGTGGCGGTGGCGGCCGGACGGGTGCGAGCTCCCCCGCTTCGACGCCGCGGGGTTCCTGGAGGCGATGAGGGGCAAGTCCGTGGCCTTCGTCGGGGATTCCCTCGCAAGGAATCACTTCAAGTCTCTGCTCTGCATCCTCTCCAAGGTGCTTGACCCTGTTGCACTACGGAAAGTCACATGTGGATAAACATGCAGACACGATGTCCTCGCGATTAAATTATTCAGCTCATGGATTTTGGCTCCTCTGCTGCTGATCGATGCAACGGGCATCCGGTTTATCTTTCAGGTGGCGCTGCCGGTGGAGGTCGGGACGGCGCCGGAGATCGACGTGACGGGGAGGGCCGTCCGGCGAGACTACCGCTTCGTCGACCACGGCTTCACCGCCTCCCTCTTCTGGTCCCCGTTCCTGGTCAAGGCCAACCTGACGAACGCGAGGCTCGGGCTGGGCCAGTGGGACCTCCACCTCGACACGCCGGACGCCAGGTGGGCGGCGCACGTCGTCGAGTTCGACCACGTCGTCCTCTCGAGCACCAACTGGTTCTTCCGCCCGTCCGTGTACTACGAGGACGGCCACGCCGTCGGGCGCAACAGCGGCGGCAGCGGCGCGCACAACGTGACCGAGCTGCCCGTTCCCCACGCCGTGCGCGCCGCGTTCCGCACGGCGCTGGGCGCCATCGCGGCGAGCGAGGGGTTCCGCGGCAAGGCCGTCGTCCGGACGCTGACGCCCGCGCACTTCGAGAACGGGGAGTGGAACACCGGCGGCGACTGCGTCCGCACGCGCCCGTTCCGGCGCGGCGAGCGCCCCCTGGGCGCCATCGAGGCCGAGTTCCGTGACGCGCAGGTGGGGAAACTGAAACCAGGGCAGTTTTCATACGTGCCAATATCTCGTTGCTGACAACGCGGCGGAGACGTGAAATGTGCTGTGCATTGATTTACGATTCGTTCTGAGTTGCAGGTTGAAGCGCTCAGGGAGACGGAGGCAGCGGCGCAGCGGAACGGCGGGGATCTGCTTCTGCTGGACATCACGGAGGCGATGGCGCTGCGGCCGGACGGGCACCCGAGCCGGTACGGCCACCTGCCCGGCGGGACCGTGGAGGGGAGCTTCGTGGTGGACTGCCTGCACTGGTGCTTGCCGGGGCCGATCGACCTGTGGAGCGAGCTCTTGTTCCATATGCTGCAGCTGCCTGCTCGGCAGTAGCATTGTAAATTGAAGTTTGTTTTGCCCATGTTCCAAGTACCACATTGGTCAACACATTCAAGTTGTAGCTGCCGATCATACCGTGGTCTGCGGTTTCTGCAAAAGAAATTAAGAAATCAGTTAGTCGTGCAACGCACCCTTTGACCAATCACAGCCACCACAAAGGCAATACAAAAAGTAAGCTACACTGCACACTCTGCATTTTCTTCTTTCGTTCCCAGTCTCCTAAGAAATTAAGCATCCTGATCTACATTGCCGTCTCTATCCCTCCATCATGAAGCCTCTCAAGAGCAACCATCTTCCCCAAAGCGCTCGGCCGCCATTGCCACGCCAATCATCGTCCTGCTGCTCCTCGCGCTCGTCTCGCTCTACCACTTGACCTTCTCCAATAGTTACCCGCGCATACACAGCGTCGTCTCTACGTCGTCCTCGTTGCTGTCTCCGGCCGGCGTCACCAGGCCATGGGCATGCGACATTACGCGGGGCGAGTGGGTGCCAGACGCCGAGGCGCCGTACTACACGAACCTGACGTGCCCCTACATCGACGACCACCAGAACTGCATGAAGTTCGGCAAGCCGAGCCTCGAGTACATGCGGTGGCGGTGGCGGCCGCACGGGTGCGACCTCCCACGCTTCGACGCCGCGCGGTTCTTGGAGGCCATGAGGGGCAAGTCCGTGGCCTTCGTCGGTGACTCCCTCGCCAGGAACCACTTCAAGTCTCTGCTCTGCCTTTTGTCGCAGGTACGAACATTCAGTTGATTCGGTTCTTGGATTCTCGTTTCTCTGCTTCTGACGCGACGGCGGGCATGCGTATGTGGCGCAGAAGGCGCAGCCGGTGGAGGTCGGGTCGTCGGCGCCGGAGATCGACCCGACGGGGAGGGCCGTCCGGCGAGACTTCCGCTACGGCAACCACGACTTCACGGCCTCCCTCTTCTGGTCGCCGTTCCTGGTGAAGGCCAACCTGACGAACGCGACGCTGGGCCAGTTGGACATCCACCTCGGCACGGCGGACGCCCGGTGGGCGGCGCACGTCGCCGACTTCGACCACATCGTCCTGTCGGACACCAACTGGTTCCTCCGCCGGGCAGTGTTCCGCGAGGGCGGACGCGTCGTCGGGCGCAACGCCGCCGCGGGCGACGGCGCCCTCCGCAACCTGACCGAGCTTCCCGCGCCCCGCGCCGTGCACGCCTCGTTCCGCACGGCGCTCGGCGCCATTGCGGCGCGCGAGGGGTTCCGTGGCAAAGTCATCGTCCGGACGGTGACGCCGGCGCACTTCGAGAACGGGGAGTGGAACACCGGCGGCGACTGCGTCCGCACGCGCCCGTTCCGGCGCGACGAGCGCAAGCTGGGCGCCGTCGAGGTCGAATTCCGCGCCGCGCAGGTGGAAACCAGCATCAAGCCCCTCTCGAGTTTCGACTTCACCAAGATTTCGTGACAATAGGAGTAGTGTCTCATGCTTTGCTCTCTGCTGCAGGTTGATGCGGTCAGGGAGACGGAGGCGGCGGTCCGGCGGAACGGCGCGGAGCTGCTGCTGCTGGACATCACGGCAGCGATGGACCTGAGGCCGGACGGGCACCCGAGCCGGTACGGCCACCCGCCGGGCGGGAGCGTGGAAGGGAGCTTCGTGGTCGACTGCCTGCACTGGTGCTTGCCGGGGCCGATCGACATGTGGAACGAGCTGCTGTTCCAGATGCTGGCTGCTCGACATTAGCACTGGATCGTGTCAGTATTGCGCGTGGTGCGAATGCATCAATTCAAATGGCATGATTCTCCTGTACATTAAAGTTTGTTTTACCACTGTTCGAAGCAAAGTAACCCTACACTGTTCAAAGCAAGCAAGAAGTTTGCCTGACTCTTGGAGGGATCTGGATCACAATGTCAGCTCGTTGACTTGCACTAGCAGTTTAGCTACTTCTTTTTATGGCCATCTTGCTTATGCGATCTGGAAGACGTGGAGCTCCTTAGCTCTGCACCGGCTGCAATGTACCATTGTCGTGGAACGTGCACTCCATAATTCACTGGCCTCAGATTTCCTTGACATGCCTTATCTTGCAGAGATACTGCAGGCGGACAAAAACAGCCCTGCTAGGTTCTGTTCTGTATAAAATCACGTACGAGTTATACTACCTAAGTTTACTAAGGATTCTGGGAAATGAAAACAGAAGTTACTTTCTGAACATCGAGCGTGTGTTTCATTGCTTCCTCTAAAATGCTGAACATTGATTTCGTGACTTCAGCCAGCATGATTTGAGATGCACGTTTCGGATGCTATAACTGCCTTCACGGTTTCAGATGGTGAGTGTATTCAGTTTAATGCCCAATAAGACATGTTGGAACACCTGTTCATTCCATTTGTAATAGTTTCGCAGCTTGTATAATCGCTGTATATTTTCTTCTGTGTTCCAACTTCCAAAGTTTCAGATGCACTGAACAACTACTGTCAGGTCCAGATCGACCTGATCGGCAAGACTCTAATCTGTGGCACCCCGCTAAATCTGCCCCGTGAATCCGTTACAACACAAATACAGAATCAACCTGATGTACGCGGTTGACTCTGTCCTCCTTTTTCCGTCAAAAAAAAAACTCTGTCCTCCTTTTTCTGTACGATGGTTATGTAGTTGACTTTAACTCTGTACATGGCGCATGTGGTTGGAATCAGATAGTCAATTGTGCAATTCCCATGCGCCAATCAACGATAAGGTAGATTAGCTGAGCTAGGTAGGATGATGCAAACCAGCAGCATGCATCGCTTGGACATGAAGTTGAAAGATGTGTTCAAACGCCGCAGAATGCATGCACAATGCTATGGCGTGAATCAGAATCATGAAGGGGGTTACACTATTGCATCCAATCTGATGCAACATGTACAACAACAATTCGACAGGAACAGCCAGGCAAAAAGCTGAGGACCGCAACCAAACGCAGCCCAGGCAAGTCTCAGGCAGTGATGGCAATTTCTGTGAGGACTCCAACAAAACACGCCCTCCATGCCGAAGCCAACCTTATCGTGCGGCCAATGCCCGTACTGCCCGGGATGGCCGTCGCCTCTCATCTGCACACGTCCATCAACACGAATCGCCCAGGCTCCGCCGCGCTCGCCGCGGCGCGGAACTCTTCCACCTGCGCGGCGTGGAACGCGGCCTCCGTCTCCGGGAGGCTCGTCTCGTCGCTCCGCACGGGCCGCGTCCGGAGGCAGTTGCCGCCGACGTACCACTTGCCGTTCTCGTAGTGCGGCGGCGCCACCGTGCGGACCACCACCCTGCCGCGGAAGCCCGGGAGGTCGCGCAGCGCGCGGAGCGCGGTCCGGAACGCGGCGCGCACCGCGCGGTCTGGCGGCATGTGGGTGGCGTTGGGCGCGCCGGCGCCGCAGTCGCTGCAGCCGACGACGGCGCCGCGCTCGTGGAGCACGACGGGGCGGGTGAACCACTTGGCGGCGTTGAGGACGACGAAGTCGTAGCCGGCGACGCCGCCGCCGCGCGCCCACACTCCGGGTCGGGCTCGTCGAGGGACCCGTTGCGCGGGTCCATGAACTGCAGCGCGCCGTCGCGGGTCAGGTTCCAACGCACCAGGAACGGCGACCAGAAGACGGTCACCGTGAAGTTGTGGTCGCGGTAGTGGTAGCTGCGCGTGCGGTGGATGCAGTCCTTAGGCTCGATCTCCTGCGGCGGGTGCTCCACCTGCATGCGCGCGGCGACCAAGGTTTAGCACATGACAGTTCTCTTCATTGAGAGCATCATGTATGTATCAATATCAATGTGTTTCTTAAAAGTATTTTTTTTCACCTCTTCACCTTAGCCCAATAGTGATCCCTTTTATATACATTCACATGAGGGTATGTTGCACGGGAATGCCACCCAAGCAATGAAACAAGTGTGATGTAGTTTTGTGACAAGTGCCGCTCACTTCTTGTTCAAAATACAGGGGGGGGGGGGGGGGGGGGGGGGGGGCGTAGGACCCCTAGGCTCATTCACATGACGAGTGCTGCTCGAGAGATTCGCTATACCTAAATTTTTAAGCTGGATCCGTCACTGGTGATGTCACTTACCCCACAAGACAGTGAAACAGTCAAAGTGAAAGCGTAATCGCGTCGGGCGCGGTTTCTTAACGCGAACGAAAATGGGCTTCGTTTCTCCTGACGCGCACGCGCACGGGATGGGATTTGGATGTGCCATCGTGAAGCGCACATGAGAATTTGGAGCTGCACGACGAGGAATAGTGCTGGCCAAACGGGCGACACGGCTCGGCACGGCCCGGGCTCGAAATGGCACGGCCCATTTAATTTCGGTCCGGCACGGCACGTAATTCTTTTCGTGCAGGGCCGTGCTAGCCCACGTGCCCAGCCTCAGGCCCATGGCACGAGGAGGCCCAAATCGGCCGTTGGTACAAGGAAGAGCCGCTGATAGCTGGACATCCTCATTCCAGCCATTCCGAACAAGAGTAAGCTGATAACGGACTTTCATTTTTAGATAATGGAAAAAGTTCCGGCCTTGACCTCAGAAGAGGCTACAGCCTAATATTACAAACTTTGCAGCACATCCGTCTGCACAAGACTCACACTTAAAGTTTAAACCAGGCAACAACCGCATCAGAAAGTTTAGATGACAAGAATTAACTAGGACCAATCCTATAACTAAATCTCCATCCATGATGCGCGAAGATCTCCATGACTGTGACCTCCAAGTTGCGACATGCAGTGTTGATGAGCTCCTTGTCGGTCTCATTCAGCTGCAACTGCCCCCAGAAACGGAGCCAATAAGTTCCCCTGTAGAGTACCTGCATATATGTTTTCAATGGAACTTTATCAAAAACCATATCATTACGACTTAACCAGATAGCCCAGCATAAAGCCGATGCACCAACTAGCAACTTCCTCTTGAGTTTAGTTCCTAAACCATTCAGCCAAGAACCAAACATATGATTAATGCTACGCGGTGGTCGTAATCCAAAACAAAACTCTACCGCCCTCCAAAGAAAAACTGCATAATGACAATCAATAAAAAGATGTTGAATAGTCTCATCTCTATTACAAAAACAACACTTTTTATTCCCATGCCAATTACGTTTTGCAAGGTTATCTTTGGTAAGGGCCACTCCTTTATGCAAGTACCACATAAAGATTTTTATCTTGAGAGGCATTTTCAACTTCCAGAGGACTTTGTTGTTAATCACATTTCCATTGTTCATTAGCGTCTTGTACATTGATTGAACTGAAAACAAACCCATAGGAGTAATGTTCCATCTAAACTCATCTCTTTGGTTGTTCAAATGCACATGACAAATGCGAGATACAAGGTTATGCCACAGAGTCAAATTATTACCAACGAGTGATCTACGAAAAGAGATATTAAGAGGCACTCTTTCAAAGACCGAAGCAACTGTGGCGCTTTTCTTTCGAACAATGTTATAAAGAGTCGGATATTGATTTTAAGAGTAAAGTTACCCAACCATTTATCTTCCCAAAATCTAACCTGATTACCATCATTAAGATGAAAAGTTCCTAGATTAAGGAAGGTTTCTTTTACTTTCATCAAACCCGACCAGAAATGTGAGTCAGTTGGTTTCCTCTCAACTTGTGTTATTGTCTGGTTCCTCAAATATTTTCTTCTAAGCATTTCCTGCCACATTCCCTCCTCATTAATAAGCTTGAAAAGCCACTTGCTAAGAAGGCATTGGTTCTGTACCTCTATATTATGAATTCCTAACCCCCCTACATCCTTAGGTTGGCATAGGATGCTCCATCTAGCAAGTCTATACTTCTTTTTATGTTCATCGCCTTGCCAAAAGAACCGTGATCTATAATAGTCTAACTTTTCTAGGACACCCTTCGGTATCTCGAAAAAAGACATCATAAACATCACGAGACTGGTTAGAACCGAATTTATAAGAACCAGACGACCCCCAACTGACATATGTTTGCCTTTCCAACTAGACAACTTTTTTTCAAATTTCTCTTCTATAGCCTTCCAATCAGCATTATTAAGTTTTTTGAAATGCATTGGAATACCTAAATACCGGAAAGGGTAGGTACCCAATTGACATCCAAATAACTGTGAATACTGTTGTTCATGCTCTTTTGCTTGACCAAAGCAGAATACCTCACTTTTGTGGAAGTTTATTTTAAGACCTGATAATTGTTCGAAAGCACATAACAGAAGTTTCATATTAGTAGCTTTGTCAATATCATGGTCCATAAAAAGAATAGTGTCGTCAGCATACTGAAGTATAGACAATCCACCATCCACAAGATGTGGCACTAACCCAGTTACCTGTCCATCCTCTTTTGCTCTATTAATTAAGATAGCCAGCATATCAACCACAATATTAAACAATAAGGGCGAGAGAGGATCACCCTGCCTTAGGCCTTTTAAAGTTTGGAAATTTTGCTCTATTTGATCATTTATCTTGATCCCAACATGTCCACCTCGAATGAAAGCATTAATCCATTCACACCATTTGTGAGAAAAACCTTTCATGCGCAAGGTTTGTTGTACAAACGACCATTTTACTTTGTCGTAAGCTTTCTCAAAGTCAATTTTAAAAATGACCCCACTTTGTTTCCTTTTATGGAGCTCGTGTATAGTCTCATGAAGAACTACAACGCCTTCCATTATATTCCTACCCGGTATGAAAGCCGACTGTGTAGGACCTATTACTTTTGTGCAACCATACCAATCCTATTTGTAGCAACTTTTGTGAAAATTTTAAAGCTCACATTAAGTAAACAAATAGGTCTGTATTGTTGAATTCTCACTGCCTCTTTACATTTTGGGAGAAGAATTATTGTACCAAAATTCAAACTATAGAGAGGTAAAGAGCCACTATGGAATTCATTAAACAAGTTCATTAAATCTTTTTTAATTATGTCCCAAAAAGCCTGATAGAATTCAGCAGGGAAACCATCTGGCCCTGGTGCCTTGTTATGTTCCATCTGAAATATTGCAGCTCTCACCTCGTCCTCTGTGAATTCTTGCACTAAGATATCGTTTTCCACTTGAGAAACTTGGGGAATGTCGTCTTTTCGAGCCTCGTCCAGATTGAAACCATTATTCTCTGGCGGGCCAAAGAGACCTTTGTAATAATGAGTGATGTATTTTTTCAACTCGGCATCACCATTAATTATCTGATCCCCATCCTTCAATTGGTAAATTCTAGTTTTCCTATGTTTACCATTCGCTATGAGCTGAAAGTACTTAGTATTAGAATCACCCTCTAATAATTGTTTTACTTTCGCTCTCTGGTACCATTTGATTTCCTCTTCCCTTAACATTTGTGCCAATCTATTCTGTAAGCATTGCTTGAGATCACGCTCCTGTTGAGATAAAAGGACGCTCTCAGCTTTTTTATCCAAGCTATCCAGTTTATTAAGTATCTCCTTCTTTTCTTTCTTATAGATGCCACTTGTATTTTTAGCCCAGCCCCTAAGATATTGGCGCACCCTACGAATTTTTGCCTGCCATTTCTCCATAGGTGTTGAGCCACCAGATTCCTCCTCCCATATTTCTTTTATCATATCAGAGAATCCATCACGTAATAGCCATCCAATTCAAATTTAAATAAGGGCTGGGTATTACTAACAGACGTATCTCCAGAATTTAAAAGTAATGGGGTGTGATCTGATATATCTCTATTTAACGCCACAACCGTAGATAGCGGATATTTTTGTTCCCATTCTGTACTAACCAAGATTCTATCTAGCTTTTCGTACGTGGGATTATGTATCGAGTTGGCCCATGTGTATTGTCTCCCCGACATTTCCAATTCTCGCAAATTTAAACCATCAATTACGGCATTAAACAAAAAGGGCCAACGATGGTCAAAGTTATCTTTGTTTTTCTCCATAGGGCTTCTGAGAATATTGAAATCTCCCCCGATAAGGATAGGCAAATTCTCATGACTGCACATGTGCACTAACTCAACTAGGAATTGTTCTTTTAAGTCTGCCTGAGCAGGACCATAAACTGCTGTCAAAGCCCATTTGAAGCTATCAATTTTATTGCACAAATGAAACTTGACATAAAATTCACCTTCGTCAATGGCTCCAATATCATATACATCAAGGTCGATACCCAAGAGGATGCCGCCCGAGCGCCCTCTAGGTTCTTTACAATGCCATATGAAATTTTTACCCGCACAAAGGTTCTTTAGGAAAGAATCATTAAAATTCTTCCTAACAGTCTCTGATATTGCTATAAAACTCAGATTATGTTCTTTTGTTAAATCTGAAATAAATCTATGCTTTTTAGGGTCTTTAAACCCATCACTATTCCAAAAAACACCTTTCATTGATAAACACTTTGTTTTTGAGACAAGCTTCTACTTTTCTTGGATTTTGCTTCCTTCTTGGACGGTACAGTACAAGCAAAATGCTCACTGTCCGTATCCAGAAGCTCATCCATAATTTCACCACATAAATTATTCAGAATAAATTTGTCCAGTTCCTCCTCCTCTTCCATTTCTTTTTCCTCCTTGTCTAACACCTTTGTTTTCATATCAACGTTAACAACCTCACTGAGCCTAATTTTTTCTACAGACTTAATGCACGAAATAGAAGTTCTAACAGTATCATCATTATCTCCTAATGACACCCCAACAGAACTCAAATTATTCGCAATAGTAGAATCTGAAAACAGTAAGAAGGATTCAGCTATCTGAGCGTTACCTTCACCATTTTCGAACTCGAGGTTGTGGCCTGCCTTCAGTTTTTCCGCCCGGCCCAGCGACTCATCATCAGCATCTCCCGTGCCGCATTCGTTCTTGCGGAGCGAGTCCTCCGCCGCCTCCGGTATAGCGGCCACAGCTGCCACCGTCAGCGTCGCGCCATGGCCTTCAATGGCGCTATCCATCTCCTCTGGGCCGTCATCAAGCAGGTCATCTTCGTCCAGCACTTCATTATTAAAGAGTGACTCCTGGGTCGCCACGCCATCAAACACTTCCGCCTCCTGGGCCGCCGCGCCTTGGCCTTTGGCTACCAGTCCTGGCAACGGAAGATGGAGCAACAGCCTAGCAGGCTGCTGTTTGTTTCCTATAGCCGTTCCGGCACTCAACTGCTCGGCGGGTGCTGAAGCCGAGCTGGGTCCCTGTTGCTTTGTGTCACCTTGCTTCACCTGTGCATATTCAGTTGCTCCACCCCCTCGTGCCAAATTATCTGTAGCATCATTCCCATCATTGTTCTGCCCCTTATCCTCATCATTACCGTGGTCGTCCATATACATCGGTTCTGGGTTGTTTTCATCCATATTCACCTCGACACGAAATCGAAGCTCATATAGATAGTCTCCTATCACAACATTCACGATCTGTGGAATGAGGTTAGGATCCAGAACCATGATCTGTAGGCGGCTGATATCATGCCTCCTTGTGAATTCCATGTCCACACCTTGTGCGACACCAAGGATTGAGCCAACAGCCCATATGATAGGGTATTCCCTCAACTCCTTTGTAAGTCCGGTGAACTGAACCCACACTTTTGGCATGGTGTATTTTATTTCATTGCCACCCAAATGCTCCTCAATACGCATAGTAGCATTATGCTTGGTGTGGACTAGTCCCCACTCAATCATGCGCTGGAGCTCTGCCCTCGAAGGAAACATCACCTTGAAAGCATTGTTACCTAAATCATGGACAATCCATTTCCACTTCCCAGAAATTAGACGCTCGAGTTCGGATGTCACTTGAGGGACTGTGAGAACACCCTCAGTGACCCTAATCAGAGCAGTCTTTGATTCTTGTTTCAACTTTTGAGCCACAGTATTTGGAATATAGTAAAACCCAAGCCCGTCCACAGCGTATCCAATTGGAACTGCCGAAACTTTTTCTCCTCTAATATGAGGGCATCTAGCAGTAATGTGTTCGAAGCAGTCACAGTTTTCACAATACATTTCAGTGGTACACTCTTTTATCGTTTGACCCTTTGTCAAGCAACGATAGCAGTAAGGCGATTTGCCACTGCTATCTCTTGCCGCAGCTTGTGAGGATGATTCTGGCGCCTCAGAACTAGGTGTAGCCTTTGACATTTTAGTGATTGGCACCAGGGTCCTATTACCTGTTGCCGTTGCTATCTGTTCAGGCTGTGCGCCCCCCTGCACGGCTGCGAAGGTTTGCTGCAGAAGAGCCGTGGCCTGCGCCACCTGGTCCGGTGTCAGCATGGGCGCGACCAGTTGGCCGCCCCCGCCAGCCACAAAGGCTTGCTGCAGGAGCAACGCCGCCTGCGCCACCATGTCAATGTTCATCGGCATAGGTTGTACCGCGTCAACGGGATCGTTGTTGTGGTTCCCGGCCTGCCTGTTGCCATGACCATCGTTTCCTTGGCCCTGGTTGGCACCAAACCCACCACGGTGGCCATTCCTGCCACCCGAGTATCGGCCACCACTGCGGCCCCTGCTGTAGCGGCCACCACCGCGACCTCCATGTCCACGGCCACCGCCATAGCCTGGATGGAGGGGTTGCAGCTGGAAGCCGCCGCGTCGGCTGAGGCCGCCTTGCCCGCCATTGCCACGAGCAACGCCATGGTTTGCCGTGCCATCCCTGTGCCCATTGTTTGCGCCGCCGTTCTCCATCGCCAGTTTCGCCGCCGCAGCGTACGTCAGCACGTGGTTGCGATTGCGATTGATGTGCGGTGCCTTAGCAGTAGCGCAACGCGTACCAGTTCTGGCAAAGAGAGCAACAAGGCCCGGCGTTGGGCGATACGGGATGTGTGGGCTTAGTCGTAAGGCCTGACGTGCAGGACTGCATGGCCCAGACAGAATCGGAGCCCGGTTGGACTTTCCGTTCGAATTCGAACTCACGCTCCCCGAAGATAGCGCGTGATTACCGCTGATTGCGGATCGGCATCGAGTCACCGTCTCCGGCGCCGGCGTTTGCCGCAACGGTGAGGAAGACATGGGGGTTGCGCGGTTCAGATGAGGTGATCGAGAAGAAAGGGAAGGCGTAGAGCATACCTTAGCCTTGTCAAACGCCGCTTCAAGTGTCATCGGCGGCGACACCCTCGGCGGAGGCAATGGACCACGCCATGGGCGCCCCGGCGACTTGTTGCGGACAATGGCGTTCACGATCCGTTTGGCCATGGACCGTTCACCCTTCGGCGTCGACGTCGACTCCGTCAGCTCACGCTCTGCCTCGATCAGGTCGGGAATTGTGAACCCGACCTCTTCAGCCCGTCGAACGATCTCCGGCGTGTCGATCTCAAAGGACTCGACATCGCTGCCGGCGTCGTTGTCGCTGCCTTCATCACTGCTCGAGTCGATCGAATTGAAAGACCAGAAGCGATTGCTCTTCCAGTCCTCAACGCCATGGACGTGAGGACTTGGCCGCGAAGTCGCGGCAATCGCGATCTCGGTCGCGCGAGCCAATCTTTCCGCGGCGAGAATGCGCTCGGCTTGCAGAATCTCGTCGGAAGTAGCCTCCTCCGGCACCGGCCGAGCCGCCGGCGCGAGAGTTAGCCTGCGAACACGGAGGCGGCCGGTCATCGCCGGTGTCGCCCCGTCATGGTCGCTCCCGGTCGCATACGATTCGTGCATAATGTCAACGGAC
The DNA here is from genome assembly GCA_012490785.1 of Eragrostis nindensis. NCBI lineage: Eukaryota > Viridiplantae > Streptophyta > Magnoliopsida > Poales > Poaceae > Eragrostis > Eragrostis nindensis. Next base: position 16,181 of record JAAXCT010003523.1, on the reverse strand, counting down.
TTTCATCTTGGAGGCTGTTCTTATCTAAATAATAATAATAATAATAATAATAATAATCTTGGAGGCTGTTCATCATGTAGAGTGTTTATCACTCTTCTTGATTCGACTTTGCCCTTTTGCATCTTTACACAAAACCGAGAACGCAAGGAGCGTGTTTAGGTCTTTGCAGGCCCCTCAGTTCTGAGAGTGATGCCAGACAGCCAGAGCACTGCCATTCCAAACTCAAGCCTGTAAGCAATCTCACCATCATTTTCTTGATGTGCACGGTTTCTTCTACGAGTGCATGTAAGCAATTCATTGTCCTTCTGAGCCGGATCAGACTGAGTTAAGTCCTCCGGACGCTAAGATTGTGCTAGACTGTAACATAACAAATGTTGCAGCCCGAAATGCAACGAACACTGAATTTACGCAATGCACAGCTCCTTTAACTTCATACATCGACACTGCCGGGGAGAAGCTTGCGAGCAGTCGTCCGGGACGTCGACGAGGTCGTCCCAATACGGCCAGGGGCTGCAGGGATGACCCGCGACGGCGTCACGACTTCCACTACAGAGAGGTTGTAAGAGTCCGTCCCAAGGCGGCTCTGCGCCCACCCTTTCCGTCCGGAGAAGCCGCCGGACATGACCCAGCAGTTCTTGAACCCGACGCTGTTCAGTGTCCTCGCCACAATCTTCGAGTTGTCGTTGTACCTGCAGGTCGATACCACGGCCCAACGTCAGGAAAAATGTTTCTCATCTGAATCCTACACAGAAGCAATCGGAAAGGAGTGCACTGACGAGTCCATGATGATGATGTTGGAGCCCTTGCCGATTCTCTTCAGGTAGGAGATTTTCATAGCGGTGATCTCTGCCTCGGCTCTCTTCGCGTTCCGCACCATGCCCTTTAACTTGCTTGGAAGGTCTTCAAGCCTGGGAGCGCAAAGGGATTTGGACATGTTGTACTTATAAGAAAATGCACTGCATTGTATTTGAGCTTATGGCTGAGCATCTGAGCAGAGGAAGGAATGTGTACGGCACAGAGATGAGCTTGTTCTTCGCGTTGGAGGGGAGCTGCGGCACTCCGGCTTTGGCCTTGTCCTTGTCGCTTCGCACATCGATGAGAACGTAACCTTGCGTGGTGACCTTGTCCAGAGCTTGCGCCGGAGTCAGATCACCTTTTCGTGACATAATGCAGCAACGCAGTGATGAGCAACACATCGCAGAAGCACCATTGTTGATACTAGCAAGCAATGCAACGGGAGATAATATAACACTTCTACCTTTGTAACCGCGGAGGTTGGAAGAGACGATGGACCAGACCGGCGGCAGGAGGATGTACGCGAGGAACGCCGCTCCGGCGGCCACGACGTAGTCCTCGGGGGCCAACGACGTGATGGTCTCCACGGTCGCCGAGGCGATGGGCTTCGCGGCGTCGATGACCTTGGTGCCCTGCTCCGCCGCGGTCTACTGAGCAGAGCAACGTCGTCAAACCAAACGGAACAGTCGTCATCGGTCGGTGATCAGATCAACAGGCCGGCGGCATCGGAGACGCACCTTGGCGGCGGACACGACGGGCGCGGGGTCGACGCCGGCGCCCTGGAGCGCCTCCGTGGCTTGCTTGGAGGCGCCGGAGACCACGGGCGCCGCGAGCTTGAGGGCCTCGTCGCCGGCGCTCTTCAGCACCGGGAGCGCCGGCTTCACGGCCTCGCCGAGCGCCTTGAGCACGCCCGCGGACTGCTCGGCGACCTTGCCGCCGACGCCGATGACTGTGTCCACCGTGTCCACCACCTGCGCAAGGAATCCCCTTCCCTTCAGCAATTCCTCAAGAACATCGGGGGAGGCGCCGATGCAATGCGCAGCAGGCGCGTACCTTGTTGATCGAGCCGGCGACGTCCTCCTTGGACAACGCCGCGGCGTCCGCGGCCGGAGTCAATGCCAGCAACGCGATCGAGCCGGCGGCGGCTGCAGGCGCGCGCCGTGCCGAGCTCCTGGGGGTCGCCTTTGGCGGCGGCGGCGGCAGGAGCGGCGCGAGGGTGGCCGACACCGACATGGGGGCCATGGATGGCTGCGGCTTGCCGTGAGTCTACCCACCCGCACTGCAATTTCGGCCACACACACAACACGCGCGCACAGCCGCCGGCTGCTGTAATGCCGATGGCTCTGCAAAACGGCGTGAAGTTTTGGCCACACACATGTAACAGTAGCTGAACAACAAAAATGCTTCATTTTGCTAAATCATTTGTTTGTTGGTTGTCGTCTTGCCTTGAGAATAGTTTGCCTCTAGTAGTCTCTAGCTTTGCTTGTACTGGGACAGGTTCTCCTCAGCTACCGCTTTGGTCTGAAACATTTCTACGGCAAGGGGACGCCGGCGGCCCGGGGCTGGCCGAGCTGTGGCTCCGCAAGCGCATACTGGCACACACACATCGTTTCTGTGGCGGCGAGGTGGTCACTAGTCAGTCACTGGCCACCGGGTCGCTCCGTCAGTCAGAGCGAGCTGCCAATTGGACCAACCTTTTTTTTTTTTTTGAGATAAGTCCAAGTGGACCAAACTCCAAAGGGAAAAAAAATGTCCTGCATCTGAAGTTTTTTTTTTTTTTTGAGATTATCCTGCATCTGAAGTGATCAGCCCATGTAAAATCTAGCCACTATTTGGCCCGTCCTACTAGCCGCTATTTGTTTCAGCAGGCCTTGAGTTTAATAGGTTACATACACATTTCGGCCCATCAACTGATGGAAACCTTCTCTTTCCCTTTTCTCATTTCTGAAGAGAGAAGTTGCACAAGGATTTTCTGCATGCTCAAATGAATCTAGCGAATTTCTCAAAGGAAACCACAGAAGTACAATTGGTTCGACCACCACTTTGTTCACCTATTCCTCTCATCCAATCCTCTACTCTCGACCGGCATCTTCTATTCATCTTCTTCTAGAATCTAGATAAGAGGTTCCTGCTTTGCGCGGACAAGTCACGGATTGTGGTTTACGTGGGTCATGGGTATATAATCAAAACTAATCCGTCTCCAAAAACAATCGACCTTTATTCGATTATCTTAGATGATAGTTTAATACCCCTACTAATACAAGCTACAAGCTCGGTGAAGGTCCAGTCATCCTAGGAGAGCAGGACCAAATTACCAACCTTAATCAGGAGTATCTTTTGCACCACTTTCCTCCTGCCTCTTTACTGATTCCCAGTTTTAGTCTAAACAAGATATAGAAAAAGGTTAGCTTTGTAGTTGGAGCACTATGCCTATATCTGACGATTCTGCCCCCACATGCCCACTTTTATCCTGTAACAAGAGTATTTATACCCTCTGCTTTGGCTTTCGCTTTGGGGGTGTCCAGTCCCATCAGCATTCCATCATCCACACTTTAAAAGTTCAGAGTCCACCTTGACCTTCCACTCAGGAGATTCACCACCACCATTTGATGCAAAGAAAAATAAAAGGCAGTCACTGTTGCTTCACAGCTAAGCAAAAGTATTTGTCAAGTTCCTCGGTTAAGAAAACAGGATTAGCTAGAACAAGCTTGTGCTTCTGTTGCTGCTTCTCTTTACTGTCAACCCCAGCGAACTGACTAATAAGATACATTCCGTTCCCTTGTGGATTGGTGATTGCAGTGAGTACTGCAGAGTTTATCTGTTGAAACAGGAGCAGTTCTCAGATCACAGTTGCAGAGATCAGACACGCAAGAATACACGGATTAAGAGACAGTAAAGTCAAGGTTCGAACAAGGTGTAACATGGAACGGAACCGAATCTTCCCAGTTGGGGCGATTGAAACCATATATTCAAAGACCGCAAAGCCGGTTGGTGACGGTATGCCAACCTAGCAATTCCAACTTTGCAAGTGGCTCGCTCGCTCAACAGAAGACAAACCATGTACTAGACGCATATTCACCCGCACCAAAATAAAGCATAGCATTTGCATTACTATCTACACGGCACCAATCAATTTTTAGAGGCAACGGCACCAATTAATTGCGTGTGGTCACTGCTGTTCTTGCTCTTACACTGCAGGCTGGTGCGTGGCTTCGCTCTGTCTGAAGCCTGAACCCTGGCAAGCTAGCGAGCACGACGTATCGGCAGTGGCGCTTCGTCCCCGATGCGACCTTGAGATTTGCTGCTAATGCTGGGAGCAATTGCTTCATTCGCCCAGGCGAGGCCAGGCGCCTTTTGCTCCCACTTGCTCCGGTTTTCTCTTCGGAAACGGGCGGTGCTGGGGCACGATGCCATTGCCATTGCCCGCCCACTCCACAGCTTTGTCTCGCATCGTTAAAGAAGAAGGCTTTTTTCCTGCGCTCTGTTTTCCTTAACCGGGCACGGAATCGCGAGCGGTAGAAAGGCGGATTACGCGAGGAAATTGGCCGCCGGTGCGCCACGGCCTTGATGGAGCATCCTGTCGCTAATGAAAAAGGACTGTGGAAACGACACAGACGAAAGAAAGAAAAGAATCAGTAAGCACTTTGCCAGAAAACTGTGGTGTCTTTGCGCTGATATACGCAGATGCGTCATGTGTGACGATTTTTAAAAAGATAAAAATTGAAAGGGCAGAAGCACCTGTCAGGAAATATCTAGTGGCGCTCCCATCCAATATCGATTCCTTGTCGGCCTCATGCAATGTGCATCGACATGTCGAATTGCCGATCAACCTGACCATACGCTCCGGTTTCCTGTTTTGGAGAAAAATAATGGTAGTCGTCGGTTGAAACCCACTCGTCAGACAGCTGGAGGAGATGGATTCAGATTCAGAGCCATCTTATTTCAATCATCTCCCAACAAAATACATATTTTTTTTTCTTTTAGAAACATCAGCAGGGGACATCCTCCCAAGTCCCAACAGAGATTAACATCTGAAAGTGAACACCATTTTCCACATCGGTGGTTAGACAATGTGCAGATAAGCTCAGAATTCAGAAAAAGCTGGCAAGGTCAATGGAGGCGCTTTGCCGAGAGCCTGGCCATAGTGCCTACCACTATAGCACCTTGTAGTGCCATGCACTGTAGGAAATGCGCAAGCAAAGGCGCACACGGATACGGCGCGACGCATCCAGTGCAGGTGCATGTGGTTTCGAATAGAATGGAATCGTGCTAGCTGCTGCACGTCTTCGCCGCGACCCTGCAACTGGTTGTGGTTGACCTAGCTCGTCTATTGTATCTCCTCTCTCCCTTCCCTGTCTGTCACTCTCTCTGTAGTTTACATGCATGGTCCTTCAAACCTAGCCAAGAGACACAGAAACAATTGCATGTGGCGAGGCGATTTCTATCCGTCCAAAGTGCTACGTGTACGGCAGGGAGGCACTGGCCAAGTGGTGGGTGGCAAGCACATCCTCAGCTGACCACTCACGCTTCCATAAGGTTTTCTTCTTTTTCTTTTTAACAGCTTCCATCAATTTGGGTGAACCAGTAAAGTGTTCGATTAGGTTTTACCTGAAATTTTGAAGAAATTCTCGTCAAGTCTCAACATGCGAATTCATGCCTTGACTTGTGCACTTTGCATTCCTTTCTCTGGATCGACACGCGGTCACCGCGCATCATTTTGCACCTGACTACACGCCGATTAATTTATGCCTAGGTTAGCGCTGATAAAGATGTGTAGCATATATTAACAGAACCCGAAACGCAAAGCACGGCCATGGTTGAAGAAGAGCAAAGTGGGACGCTACTTCTTCTCTAGCTACTTGCATGGCCGATCGAGAGTTTCTTTACGTCTTTGAAAAGCGCACTCGAGTATGCACATCGCTGATGGATGCTGATTGCGATGCATGCACCTGGGTTGGGTGGTGGACAACGTGTCACTTGTCAAGAAAAAACAATAGGGTAATTCCTCATTGGAGTCTACTCGCGAGTGTTCTTCCTTCCCTCGATCTTCGCATTATCATTGGGTTGGTATTATCAATTTTTTGTTGTCGCAAAGACACGCGCACCTGAATTATCATTGGCTCGTGGAATTCACTAGACTGCTAATTAGCAATCATGGTGATCCATAGGCCTGGAACCGTGTGGAGTTTTGGCCACACGTATGAAACAATAATGTGCTAGTTCAGTCCAGAGAAATAGACAGGAGTAGCTTATATTTTGAAATACTCGAGAACATGCTGCGACTTTTGGTGCTGCCAAAATGCAACTTGATTCTGTCTTGTTCATTGGTGAGGGAACCCACGAACTTCTGCTGTTTAGTTTACCGACTGCAACCTCGATTAATATTTCCACGACAGAACAATATTTTCAACTCTACGAAAAGAAATGAAAGCAAACTATCTGTTCCTTTTTTTTTTCTGTAAATGTTAAAGTGATTTAGTAACATTCTATTGACTTGTAGTCAATTAAATTCCATTATCTTTTAACTACCAATATTTATGCATGAAATTTTCCCAATGCGACCTGGTGCCATCCAGAAAATAATCTCTTTTTTTAGGGAGCTGGAAAATAATATCTTTTTAAGCATCATTTGAATAAATATTTTAGCCAAAATTACTTGGACGGGCCATCATGTTATTCCAATCAGTGCTTGGAAACCATATTAGTACTAACAACCAGCAATGCATCATCTTGAAAAGAGTTTTTTTTTTACTCTTTAATATTACTATCTTTTTTTCACTTAAAACAGAATGTTAGGATAAGTACAACATGCCTTATGTTTTTTTTTTTAACGAACCGGAAGAAGATTGCCAATTCCATTTATCGAGTGCACTCTTGGAAGGCTCGCGTAGGGTATTTACCTCCAGTAGTTTGATGCATGGAATTGGGTTCTACTCTATTAGATCTATAGCAACATATCCTCTCTCTTATATATGGCTAATTATATGGTTTTTTTCTGGACAGTGAGAAATGAGGTCAGTTTAGATGGGGTTTATACTGTTCAGAGTCATGGTTCTATAGTGTCACGGACAAAACTACTAGTCAATTGTTGATGAAACATATTGTCCAAAATGCAACCACGCGACTCTATAGTAGCATATAAGACACGAGTGATATCCTTAAAGGCAGATAAGCACAAATTCTTTCTGAGGTGATGTCCTCAAAGGTGGATAAGCTCTCAATTTCTTTCAGCTGTCTAATCTGGATTTTTATGCCTGAAAGTGATTTTCATGCTATTTGCGTTATCACCAGACAAAAAAATGGGTATCGTTGTCTGGTAAAAGGAACCAGTGGTTACATACAAAGGAAGAAAACCAATTCTATTTTTATATGCTACTGTTTGGATGAATGGTACCGTCGTTTGGTGATGGTTGGAAGAGAAGGGTTCATATAGATGTTTGATAGATTAAGTACATCTTCTATCTAAATGTAGGATTTTGGTTTTAAAAATCGCACCCAGTCCCATGTACTCAAAACACACAAAAACGGCATGCCATTTAAGATGCGAAGTGTTGTTCTAATATAGAGATTTCATAGAAAAGTATACAAGTTTCATCATGCGCAATCCTCTTTTTAATTTACAGGTGACATAACACAATTAGACATCAAACTGCGATGAAGAATCGAATATGCGAGACGTGGAGTTGTCACCCTCGTATAGCAAAAATAAAATCTTAGCTTTTTAGAGTGGGAGTGGAAGAAAAAGGAGTGATAAACACAATAACGCTTTTCTCTCCCCTTTCTTTCCTCTGCTTTTCTACGACGGTCGTCCACTATCGAAGGAGAAAAAGGAAGAAATGAAACGAAAGACAGCCGTTTGTTCCGTGAGCTTGTCAGCCGACGAACATGCTTCCCGCATGCGCCACACGGAGGTTTACTAGGGGATTCTTGCTTAATTGGGGGAGCAACTCTTTATCTATGGCTAAGACGTGACAAAAATCGAAACAAACGCGATCGATGTGAGATTTTGGTTCGGCTCATAGCTTGGATATTATCGGTATGCTTCCATCTGTGATGGTGTTTTCTTGCACGCCTTTGTTTGCTTTTGGGAGAATAACTTTTTGCAATCACGATGTTCGACGTTCTTATACATGTCTCAAATAATACTTAAATGAATTGAATTGTACTTTTCTAAACAGGTAAAATCATAATTTTAACTTGTTTGATGTCAATTTTATATCTTTGTGGAAAAGGCTACGTGTGAGCTATTCATAAGCTGGCTTTTTTCCCTATCCCATGGTTTGATAGAGGAGAAACATGTTTAACACGAGCCGTACGCGCACCTTAGCTAGAGCGAGCGGAAAGCGGGCGCACAGACGATCAGGTGGGCGCGGCGCCCATGTGCTACGGCGACGGGTGGTGCATGCAGGACAAGCCGTCCGTGACAGGTGACTTCACCCGCCATCCTCTCTGCCTGCGGGCCCAGCATCTCCGCCGCGAAATTACCGCGCTGCCCCGGCCCCGTCTCGTCGCGAGCGCGCACGCGCGGCTCCGGCTCCTCGGGGACCGTGAGCCGCAGCTTCCTTCCCGCCCCCATGCGTGCTTGCGCGTTGCGCCACCGCACACGGCCCGATGCACCGGCCGGGGTCCAGATGATCTTTCTTCCTCGTCTAATCTTCTTCGTTCTACTTGTATATACTGCTCCAGGTCCATACGCAAGCAGGCCGTCTAAAAAATAAAGGGATCCATACGCAAGCAAATGGTGTAGTAAACGTGACGATTTCCATATTTGCTGCTTTGCGAGTCCAGACTCCAGCAGTTTGGTTTTGCTTTGCTTGGTCACGCAAATTCTTTTCTAGCCAATTGCTTTGTAGGATTCGGACCTTCGGAGTTTTCATAGGTCCTGTAGACAGGAATATTTGGAGCTTGGACTAAAATGAAAACTTGGGTTTCTTTTTTGGTCAAAAAAAAACTCGGGTTTCTTTAGAATTCAGAATTCATCTCATTAACGGCTAAATTAACCTGGCAATCAGCCCTAACATTTTGTAAGCGCTTGTTAAACAAAGCTAGCTAGTACTAGCACATGACATTTCGCATCACACCAAAGGCCGAACCTTAACAAATGCAAGCTTTTGTCGGAGAACAATTAACGATCGATGACACTCACAATTTTGTTACCCTCCCTAGCTCCGCTAGCTGTCAACAAAAGTACGGTTCAGGGCATTTGCACACGATGAGTAGCGAGTCAGTCGTTTTCATCTCAACTAAATTAATCTATCGAGCACAAGTGGATGGTGGACTTAGATTAAACAATGTCTAGCTAGATAGGTTGGCAGCAGCTTACAGCTTCTGCAGCGATTCATCCATGTGTAAAAGGCGCCGGTGCCTAGCAGGTCGCTATTGTGGTTTGGTGCTTTCTTCAGACGCTTGCTGCCACGTACGCTGATTGCGCTATTTAGCAGGTATAATTAACCAGTCCTGGTCTCCAAAGAAAAGATAATCAATTAATCCACCAAATTTAATTAACTATTGGCGCCATTCCATAAAATGGCCACCATTCATAGGGATGCTCTATGCTCTATCGTCGCAAGGATCAGTGGACACATATTTTACACCCAATTGCGGGCTTTGGATAATGGAACTCCAGTAGTTTCTATGCGGTTTAATTAATTAGATACATATGTTTCACATGATTAAAATGGAAGACATGGTGTGTTTTCTTTTTTTTTCAGCACTCTACAATATTTTGAATTCAGGCTTTTTTTCTCATGAGATTCACTCTACAAGAAAAGTCGTGCCTTTTTCTTATTTTACTTTCTATCGATGAATTTTGAGCAATTTTTTTAATAATATTAATGTCATCGATAAATAAAACCTGAAGAGATTAAATACATATAGTCATGTATGTTTGGAATAGATCAGCAGATGTAACAGGATTGACTATTCACCGATATCGACCGCCCCACTCACTATCATGTGGCTTGATGGCAGGGTGCCCCAACCTATGCAGTTGGACCATGCTAGATAGAGTTTTGGATCACTGAACAACAACAAAACTGCACCAGCACCTCAAACAAAAAGGTCTTCAGTGCCACAACCAGCCAACCACAACTCCTCCCCCTGCATGCCCACATCACTTCTCACAGAAATAAAAAAGTAATTTCAATAAAATCAGAAATACATGCAAAAATACAAGTGTACACCTATGTTTCCACATGGGATGATAACATGCAGCAGAAACACATATCATGGCGTTCGCTGGATGGAACTCGATCGATCGAGATGGAATCTTTATGCAAATCGTGGACAGTAGCCTACCACATGCATGGACCAGCTCCGGCGCCCCACCACACCGGCCGGGTGTAGAGTGTAGACTCCGGCCACCACATGCATGAGTAGGGTCGCGTGGTTGCAGTAAAAAGGCGGTAGTAGAAGAGAGACGGAGGAATTTGGGGTTGGGGAAAAAACGGCCGTTTTGTGCAAGTCAAGTCGGACCTAAAGGCCCCTGAAGCCGTGGACTCCGTCCCGTTTTGGATAACCCGGATTCCCAGCTGTCACCGGACAGACCCGACAGGACGGCATGGACTGATCACCAGTTGGTTATCCATCGACTGTTCATGCATAGCCGCCTTGGATCTAGCAGAGGATCCGCTGCATCTCGATGACGCTGCAGGTTTTTCATCCGAAGCAAGCGACTTCAGCTGGTTGGAGTATTTCCCCACCTTGTTTTGTCTCAAAGCAGTTAACCAAGAACTTAATTGGTTCTCAGTCACAGTCACCAGACTATCTAGTAATGTGTGTGTGGTCATGAAAAATAGTTGCCTAAGCACATCGCTTGAATTATTCGAAACATGATATTGAACGTGATCGTACGTACGCAAGATAACCAAAAATAGTATGCTAAATATTGTGTCTTGTATGGAATTGGTCTAACCTTCTGGAAGAACCGACAAATAATATCAACAACAAAACTTGTAACTTAAGCAGTTTTATACCATGCAAGTGGCTATGCTTCATGGGCTGATTTGGACTGAAGATGAATAGGAGCTGAATACCAAAGCATAATAAGAGATATTTGAGCTCACATCACGGCGTTTCTGGCCACTTGACAGAAGATCCTGCGTGAGTCTTGACCATGCCTTTGCATCCCTCAAAGTAGGGCTAACATTTTCTCACCTTTCCGCGCGAAGGATCAGATCAGATCCGATCCCTCCTACCGGCCCACGGTTAACTCCGTTGGTCTCCGGCACCGGCCACCCACTGCTGCCACCCAGGGGCAAAATCGTCAACTCAGCTCTCCCGGCGCCTATAAGAAGACCCCTCCCCATTTCACTCAACTTTCGTTCCAGAGCCCTCCACAAGGGAAAAAAAATATATATCTTACTACATTAAAGGCTTTTTCCTTGTTCATAGAAAACAGAGTTGAACAAAAAACAAGCAAAAAAAGATTCCTATTCCTCTTTGCTGTCCCGTCTTCCCACCAACCTCTCCTCCGGCCGCCGCCGTAGCGTAGCCGAATTGTTCCCGCTCCGGCGCCTCGCCTGCTTCTCCGGCCGGCGAGACGACGCTGTTCCGGGCTAGTGGCCTCCTCCGTGCGGCGCTGAGGAGATCTCGCGGGTGGTCGGAGTTGGGGCGGCCATGAAGGGGTTTTCGCTGATGCCGATGAAGACTCCGACGAGGCTGCTGTGGAGCACCAGCTTCTTCCGCCACAAGATGGCCATCGTCATCGCCAACTCCTCCTGCTTCTTATAGATCACCACCGCCGCCGTCAACGCAGCTAGCTGTACATACAATTCATTCCGTCCCGTCCCCCCAAGTAAGTAATTAAGGCGATCTCGAAGCTTGATTTGGTCCTCATATCATGGACTCCGGCCGGCTCATCTTCAACACGGCGGGCTCCGGCGCCGGGCAGATGCTCTTCCTCGACTGCGGCATGGGCGGCCCCGGCGGCGGCGGCATGTTCCATCGAGGTGTTAGTCTCTCTCATCTAATTAAATTCCCCGGCCCGTTGACTTCATCTTTTGTTGGCACACGTGTACGTACGTGGTGCTTGGATCTTGCCGGACTCGTGTGCTGATTGGAGTTGCTCTGGTTGTGGGAGTGATGATGAAGGCGGGAGACCGGTGCTCGGCCTTGACGAAGGGCGCGGCGTGAAGCGACCCTTCTTCACCTCGCCCGACGAGCTCCTCGAAGAGGAGTACTACGACGAGCAGCTGCCGGAGAAGAAGCGCCGCCTCACCCCGGAGCAGGTAATTAATCGCGTTAATTAGTCAGATGTTAGCACGTGGATGCTCGCTCGTGAATGATGAGCCTGACGCATGCATGCGCGCGCACGTGCAGGTGCATCTGCTGGAGCAGAGCTTCGAGGAGGAGAACAAGCTGGAGCCGGAGCGCAAGACGGAGCTGGCTCGGAAGCTGGGCCTGCAGCCGCGCCAGGTGGCCGTCTGGTTCCAGAACCGCCGCGCACGGTGGAAGACCAAGCAGCTGGAGCGCGACTTCGATCGCCTCAAGGCGTCCTTCGACGCGCTCCGCGCCGACCACGACGCCCTGCTCCAGGACAACCACCACCTCCGATCACAGGTACGAATCGTCGTCTCCTTCTCCTTCAGTCCTTCTCGTGGTGATGATGAGTTCGCGATCTGTGCTGATGATGACGAGTTCCCGATCTGTGCTGTGTGAATGATTCAGGTGGTGTCGTTGACCGAGAAGCTGCAAGAGAAGGAGGAGACGGAGGGCGGAGCCAGCGCTGCAGGTGACTTCCCCGCCGTCGACGTCAAGGTTTCCTTGGCCGTTGACGACGCCGAAGAGGCGGCGCCGGCGGCCGAGGTGGCGTTCGAGGAGAAGCAGGTGAAGTCCGAGGACAGGCTAAGTTCGGGCAGCGGCGGCAGCGCCGTGGTGGACGCGGACGCGCTGCTCTGCGGCGGCGGCGGGCTCGCCGCCGCCGTCGACAGCAGTGTCGAATCGTACATCCCCGGCGGCGGCGACGACCACTACCACGACTGCGGGATGGGGCCCGTTGACCACTGCGGGGGGGAGTTCCAGTCGGAGGAGGACGACGGCGCGGGCAGCGACGAGGGCTGCAGCTACCACGCAGCCTTCTTCGCCAGCCACGCGCACCACCACGTGGACGAGGAGGAGGACGACGGCCACATCAGCTGGTGGATGTGGAACTAGCCGCGCATTCTTCTGCGCCGCGCATGCATCAGATCCTGTCCTGTGTTAAAATTGTCTTCTGTTTACGTACGTAACGTTGCTGTAATCTTGAATTCCTAGCTATGATGATTATCAAGTTGATGTACGCATATGCTAGGGTGAAATTGGGTAATTAATATATCGTTAAGCCCGAACAGCTGTTGTGTGAGAGAAGATAGCGGGGGAGAAATAAGTGCATGGAGGCAAGAACTCTTTTTATGGCACACTAGTGCATCATGTCAAATGAGATTTAGAGATGGGCTCATCATCATGTCACCAAATTTTCATCAAGGTCAAATGGATCTGGAGTCGTCAGTTTACTGTTTGTGTATGCATGCACTTTCGCGTGATCGATCGGTTTGTGTTTCAAGGAAAAGAACTGCTACTGCTACTGCAGGAGTCAACTTAACAGTGCCTGCATGATGAGAAATTGGTCTCGAGTTCGTGATCAATTTTTCTGACTGTGAAGAGAATACCTGAAATTATTGCAGTTTCAGTAGATGCAAACCGACATTCAGCTTCCAATAGCGAGTGAGGAGATAGCATGTCACTGAATGATTGCCTAGTGCTCAGTCCGTTGAATGGAACATGGCGGTGGTGCTTGTACTGCAACAACACCAGGAGCTGTACTGCTCTGGAACAAAAGCTATTACTAGTGACCCCAAATTATCAGTGCGCATGTAAAGCTTGAACAGGTTAATAATTAATTTTTCCCACTGGCGGGAGACGGAGATGAGACAAATGCATCTTCTGTTCCCTTTCTTCTTTCCGGACAAAGCAGGACCCGGAACATGACGGCCACTTTTCATATTCATTACACTGAAACTGGATGATTGGATCGACGGTGCAGACTGTTTTTGCCCTTGTTCAGCTGTAACCATGAGCAATCCTATGCAAATCGGCATTTGAAGCTCAAAATTTGGGTCGAAATTCCTTCCTTTTCTCAAACTGAATCATCAGTTTCTTGAACGAATAATTTAATTTGTAGGGTGTCCTCGAGGAGTCACTAACTTGCTGGGCTCAATTTTTTTTTTTTTGGGCATCTTGTGGCAAGCTGTCTAATCCACAAATATATCTGAAAAAGCTTTTGGATAGCAACAGGACCTGAGAGTTCTTGTCAATAGTGTGTAGATCAATACTGAACAAATATGCGTGGGTAAAAAGAAGCTTTTTTAGCTCGATCCAATCCTTTGAAAAGAGAACTGTCTTTAGCCACCACTTCCCCGCGCGCTATCGCTCTCAACTGTACGACTTTTTACTGATGAGTTATCCCTCTCGCCCTTCCGTCAGTGGTTAATTTGGCCAAGAACAACAAGTTTGAAATTGGTACCATGCCATAAACACACATAAAACCCGGTCACTTTGTTTGCTATACCAGTCCACGTAATAAAATCTTTGCTAAGATGGCTCAAGTACATGTCCGGATGCATGGGAATTTGACGCATGATGAACGATCTTTTCTGAGTTAGCGTGAGTGAGGATAAACTTGCACTTGCGGCAGTAGTTATTGATGCTCTTCTGAGCTTGACATGTTTAGGGGCCTAATTAATTATAAGCCTAGCATTCTTGCATTAGAAAAAGCAATTTGGCTCGGCGTTGATTGGACACGGAGCCCCTTTTGTCGCGCTCAGCCCCACTAAATGGCTAGCCTAGCCAAAGATTCCATCTCGCCACCTTGACGGAGACGTCGCGAGAGATTTAAAAGCTCTGGGCGATCATGTGCCCCATGAGGCCTTACGGCCTTTCTAATGGAGCTGATCATAATCTCTCCCCGGTTGGAAAAATCTGTGCTTTGGGTTGGGGGTGGGGGGAATATTTCGCCGTCCAAGCATCTATCGGCGTCGCCATCAGTCTTGTCACGGAAAGGGGCGTAGTTTTCATTTCCGAAGCGAAGCTGACCGGGAGGTTGATGGGCGGTAACGGGGGAGCGGCAGAGGAGGAGGCGTGTGGAGATGCTCACGCAGGGGATCGATCGATCGAGCAGCAGTGGTTTGTTTTCCGTGGAGAAATGGGCGAGGAATTGAGCAAGTTGCGGACGATGGAGACGACCCGGGCACCGACTGATCGATCCATCGATCAGGAGGTGATAAGCGATCTTATATAATTAA
Organism: Eragrostis nindensis; assembly: GCA_012490785.1. Taxonomy (NCBI): domain Eukaryota; kingdom Viridiplantae; phylum Streptophyta; class Magnoliopsida; order Poales; family Poaceae; genus Eragrostis; species Eragrostis nindensis. The sequence continues at coordinate 1,107 of JAAXCT010003523.1, read as the reverse complement.
CTCCGCGATTTGTGTGCGTCGAAACAGACGGACGGGGAAAGGAATAATTGGGGAAGAGATGGGATCAGATCAGATCAGGAGGAGTGGAACAGAACAAGAGCGCTCGGATGCAGGAGGAGGGCCCACCGTGTGAGCGCGGTAGGCTCGGCACCAACCGTTTCTCCAAGCGGAGCCCGCAGCAGCCTTCATGTCGCGGTCGCCCGTCCCAGCGCACAGCTGCGCGGTTTTGGCGTCTTGCCGATCAAGGTAGCCGTCGTTCTCGGCGCAGCGGATCGAGCGGATGGCGCGGTGCTGCCGACACAGGATGAGCGCCGCCGACGCGACCTTGCTTGCTACCGAACGAATTTACCAACGCGGCGCCGCATAGCCGGACCCTGGAGGCCTTAGGCGTCAGGCGTGGTCGTGGCGTCACGGCACGGCGCCCTTTTCTAAGCTACAAGTAGTTCGTCGTCGCAGGGTACAAAGTCAATGAGATGGTTTCGCAGGGTGATGGAAGTCTAAGACGATGATGTCATGCAAGTTTAAACTAGGTACAGTAGCTCGCGCGATACCATGACAGTTGTTGGCTAGGCTTGTTGCGGTTACGTTGCTGATATGAACATGACAGTTGTTGGCTAGGCTTCTTTGTTGCGGTTACGTTGCCTGCATGAACGCGGAAGAAGCAAAGGTTAGTACAGAAAAAACGGAGACGGGCATGGATGGGGGCCGGAGCGGCGGAGCAGACGGTGGGGCGGATGGATGGATGGGCGTGCGTACGTACGCGCGTAGGTTGCGCGCGTCGCGTCCGATTGGTGCCTTTTGGCTGCCGCGCGGCTCCTGGTCCGGCCCGCCCGCCCACCATGTTCCGTGTCCCCAACCCACGGGCTCCCGCCCGCCGCCGCCTCGCGCCCATCCATCGGCATCGCATCTCTTCTCCCCCACGCCCAACAATCAGTGGAGCGCGCCGCTGCGGTTGCATCTGTCGCGCCCGTTCGGACCCCCGATCGATGCCCGGTGCCCTGCCGTGCGTGGCTCGGATCAACCACCACGTGCCAGTCGCGGTCGCGCAGATGCCGCGCCGCGCAGAGCATGTGTGTTCCGCGACCTCCGCGGGGCGCGGGCGCTCCG
>JAAXCT010003522.1:0-32214 GCA_012490785.1 Eragrostis nindensis | reverse complement strand
AATACAGTGCCAAAGCTGCAATTTCCAGTTCTCTTATGCAGAGAAAAGAAGTATCACAATAGTACAAGTAGCCAAACAGACTGAGTGAGGCCTCAGGCCGGTTGGGCCGTGGTAGGCCGATTACCAGGAGAGACGTGCAAATTGGCTTGCTTGCATGGAAGGAAGCATGTATCTGGGTCGCTAGCTAGTGTCAAGGTCCACTCGCTTCAAGCTAGTGTCAACTGTCAAGGTCCCAAAACAAAAGCTAGTGTCAGGATGAAATGGACAGTGGATGAATTCCTGTTAACTATCCAAAGCGATATGATGAAAAGTAGGCCGTTTGATGCAAATGCGTGGTTTTCCGGTCATAAGCCGGAGCAGATCCTAGGATGTTACATTCAAAAACATGTGCCATTATGATGTATGAAATAATAACGATGATGATGATATGATTGTATATACGCCATTTGAATGAAACATACAAACATCTTTATTCAAAAATGGCGCGGTATATCCCCTCTAGTTTTCACGTTAATGGGTTGTCAGCATTATATGTTTAGTTTTTGTGAGCTAAACATGTTGTGCAACATAGCAGTAAAGAAAATATTTCATATCAATATGTTGATATAACAAAAATTAATCCAACATGCATGGTCCTACCATAATATATTGATATTAACATCTCGATGTAGCCTCTCCGTTTGTTTTTTGATGACGTTCCGACAAAAAAATTTGGCTTGCAGTCAGATAAAAAAACTCTTGTCTAAAACGACATAAAAAAAACAAATGAAGAGAGTATCGGGCAGTATATGCACGAGCATGAGGGGACCCGTTACAATTTGGCAAAAGGGGACCATGAGATGTTGGATTAAGTTAATTCAAAAGATACAAGAACGTGTGGACTTAGGAAAAGAACTAACATTTTATACAAGCTTACGTATGACTTCGATCAGATCGACTATAGAACTCTCGATTCTGACCTGTGATAACATAAGAAAATTATATGGATTGCGATACCGCGTAAGATCCAGGAGGTCAAAGGCAAGGAGGAGACATGAAAGGATGGCAGTTGCGGTGATGGTAGGTTCGCAGCCCCTGGCTGCGAATGGTCAATCATAGAAATAGTTCTACTTTTGGATCGAATATTCAATGGCTCAGTTGGAGCGCAAAAGGACAGAGAAACCGATCTCAAAGTAATGCCAACGATGAGACGAACCACGACGGCAGCAATGCACCCCAGTCGGCGTCCAGTGACCAGGGATCATTGATAATTCATTCAATTCGTTTGGTGTCAATGCGACACAGTATTGCCACCTCTCTCCATTATTTGCTCAACGGCATTGCCTGGCCCACTAATTTTACACGTCAACAACCGGACAATGCCCCACATGCATATAGTTGCTGCTGCGCTATATCTTCATTCGCTATAGTTATTCAAAAAATTCGTGGTGCATGCATGAAGCAAATGGAGAGAACTTGCTGACCTTTTCTTTTTTTTTAGTCATATGAAAATGGGTGACTGAAGAATTCTTTTTTAAATAAGGTGCAATTGTTGTACTCCTCTGTTTACATATGACTCACACCTCAACGCACACCCTACGCACCCCCACGAACACGCCTAGCCTTATGACTACGCTCAGTGTCCTCGAAGACTGTATTAAGGTGAGCGCCACTCCATTTTTTTACACACCGAGAACGCTAGGTTGTCATTACACGCGAACTATTTCGCGACCTACTACATAGTTTCTCATTTGTGTTTTATCCATGTATATTATCAACGATGAAGCGCGACAGCTCTGTGTTGCCTGACTTGATCCATCCTCGGCCTTCATTCTGCACCTGCCCAATTAGACGGGTCGCTTGTGTTGCTTCTCTCTTAAGACTATTATTTTTTTGACACCAAAGCATCCAAACGACTTTTGCATTTGTTGTTGGATATGTGCAGGTTGATATTTTGTCACTAACCATAGCAATATAAAATCGCAACAAAATATATTGTTCGTCCCAATTTATTTGTCACTATGTGTATGCTTTTGATGTCTGTAGGTATTTTATACATAGCACATTCTACTTTCATAGCACCTCTTACAAACTTGGTATATAGTCAGAATAACAAGTGCTATGAGATAATAGTAGACATACGTATGTCACTTAAATTGTGTTGCATCCTACACAATGGATGGACATTTTTTCCTTTTTTTTAAACAAAATGCGTATCGACACAGACACTTATAATTAAGCACGAGTATCCACTTATGTGAACATAAGCATACATTCCTTACTCCTATTAGCGGCTCCAAAAGATCGGACCGGTTGATTTTGAGATTAAGCACTCTGCCACTGTCACAGATGCCTCGCTATCGACGAGAACATCGCGTCCTCCAGAAAGAATAGTCGTAAATACGCAATATCGGTGTCAGATCCGAGGCTTGAACCCGGTTGAGTTGGTTCCACCGAAAAAAAAAACCTATGCAGTTGAGTTATGCTACACAATGGATGGACCTCTCCCCCTGTCGTGTCCCTTGTTTCTTCCTGTTCGCTCTCCTCCTCTTTCGTGCGGTACTCTTTCTCGATTGAAAGACGCAAGGGATCCATCATATGTGTCCCACACACCCCGTTCTTCATTGGCATATCTACACGAATGCGTTGTGCCGCACGCGTGCCGTTGCAAGACTCCTGCCGCCAACAGGCCACACAGCCAGCAGAATCTCTGGGGGCGACCGCTCAACAGTGGATGGACGGCACGGCGCCGATTCCTCTCCTCTCCTCGGGGACGTGCGCGCGCGGCGGCATACGCATCGACACTCGCAGCCCCGGGGCGGCATGTATTGGGCGGTCGTGCCTGGCTTTGGTGGGTTGCCTCAAAACCATCGACGCGACGGACGGGCGGACGGACGGATCGGACGTGCCCCGACACCGGCACCCATGCCTTTCTTTGCTTTCCCATGCGCACGTTACCCCCCTCCCGAACACCGAGGCCACCAAACATTAAGATAACAAGCTGGCGTGCACCTGCCCGGAGACTCTCCCTTTCCCTAGGGAGGAGAAAGAGGAGGGAGGAGGAAACCATTATTTTACTCCTCTACTCTCTGCTCTCGCTCTGACCCACGCCCGCTCCTGTCTCCCTGTCCCTCCAGCTCGTTTGCATCGCGGTGCTTAGACGTTAAAAAACTCTTGTCTTACCCACGTTAGACAAAATAAAGTAAAAAATAATTTAAAATTTTGCTATCTATCAGTATCTAAGTATAAATACTAAGAAAAAAAACAGAAAGAAGGATTAATTTGCGACAATAGATGTCTGTCACATATAACTAGAAAAAACCCAATAGCTAACTCTGTTGTTTATTGAGAAAAAGAAGAGAGAAGGTTACTAACTCTTCTCAAAAGTTAGTCTCTAAGCAAATAAGAGAATAAGACATGAGACCCATCCCTCATTTATTCTCTCTTAGAGATGGCTACCTACCATGGGGGACACTCTTGTACACAGTCTGCAGCTGCAGGCGGGAGAGAGATGTTTGTTGCAGGTAGTTTAGAGCGTCCAAAGGGAAGCTAAGAGTCAGTCTATATAGGATTTTGTCTTACGTGGAGAGAGGAGAAGAGAAAAAGAGATGAGAGCTAGCTCTTCCTTAAAAGACAAGAGCATTTACTGAGCTACTGACATGTGAGGTCAATCATTAATTTAGAGATAGTGTGAACTCTTTGAGGACGCTCTATCTTGGGGACGCTCTTAGAGCGTCTTCAAAGGCTGAGTTTTAAGCCGGTTCTTAAAATTTTTATTCAGAAAAAAAAAAAGAAGCCTGCTATGTCTTCCTGAAGAGCTAGTCTTTAAGAAAAATGAGATACTTAAACATGTATCCTACTCATCATCAATCATTTGCAAGAACTGACTGCTAGCTAGCTCTTAGCTAGATCTACCATTGAGGACGCTCTAGACGCTTGATTGGCACCATGGCAAACTTGCTGAGTCAGGCATTCGGTTCGGATGCATGAGTAGATAAGATCTTAAGCTAATTGTTTACAGAAGTTAAGCGAGATTGATGATGTGATCAGTATATTAATTTATTTTAAGATTATTAAAGCTTAAGGAGATAAATGTAAGCTATTATATACCAAGTATCAAAAAAATAAAATCATGAAATATTATCTATTAAATTTAAGCTCATGTAACATGTCATCATATATATAGACAACCAAACATATCTCTTGGCAGCTAGAATGGCTAGATAATGTCAACCTAACAATAAAAACATACTCCTTCCAGGGTCTAAAAGGAAGTCATTTTGGATATTGACACAGATTTCGAAATATAACTTTGACTAATACTTTTTCAATCAAATATTTATTAAATATAATTAAAGTGTACTTTTGTGAAACCATATTTCAATGCAAATCTACTCGTATTATTTTTTATTTTTTTATAAAACAGTATTTATAGTTAAAGTTTAAAAAATTTGACTTATAACAATTTCAAAACGATTTCTTTTTGACTCTGGAAGGAGTATCTCTTCGCAGCTATAATGGGCGACACATTGGAGCAAAATATACCTAGAGTAATGGATTGATTCATCTTCCAAATCCCTATTCATCTAGAGCTCCGCATCGAAACCAACGAAACATGTTTAACGTTGAATGGATTATGTTACTTTAGGTTGTATTGTATCTCCATGATTGAAATCTTAGATCCGCCTCGCTGATGCACTCAACCTGGCTGAGATGAACCTGGCTTTCAAATACGAACCAGGCTAAAGCATGCGGGCAACTAAACGGACTGAACCGAAGCGGTGGTCAAGCTCCAACATTTGCATGAGCAGGAGGGAAAGAGAGAGGCCGGGCTCCAAGAACCACATGTCCGTGCCCGAGGGAGATACATATGCATGTGCCTTGCTTTTGCTATATGCAGGACTGACTCCAACAGAGGGTAGGCAACTCTAATTATGCATCCCGCCGGACACTGTACACGACTCAGCTCACTCCAACAGCAGAGGCAAAGTGACTAGGCAAACTGCCTTTGAGGAGAGAGAGGAGCTAAAAATGCACTCCCTCTCTCCTCCGAACGCATCCTGCTCCCCGTCGTCGGCATCCTCTTCGCCTTCCTGTTCCTGCTCTACCGCTTCCTCCACCCGCGCCTCCCGACGCTGCGCCGTCTATCGTTCCGCGCGTCGACGCTTGGACAGCTGCTGCTGCGGCGGCTTGTGATGAGGACGCGGGTGGGTTTGGCGCTGATCTTTCGATGAGAGATGGGGGATAACTTCGATTTGGATTGGAGAGACGTTCACGGCCCGACTACAACCAACAAGGATGCGCCTTAGCGACCGATACACCAACTCCAACGGTTGTTCGCGATCTTGTGGAGCACGATCAACCAAACCACGAGGGTAATTCCTGCAAGCAATCGAAGAACTAGCAAGAACAAGATAAACAAGTAACTCAATTCATCAAGGTGGGGTTCCGAATCAAGTAGTCCGGACGGTCTAGTCGACTCGCGCGTCTACAAGGAAGTAGCAATGGCTAAACTTACAATCAATCAAAACCCAAACCCTAATGATGCGGTGGCGGCTGTTTATGAGGACTCTAGGGTCGTGCTCCACCCCCTGACGCGCCTCTAATGGGCTCACACAAGATACAAGGCCCAAAGGCCAAATAACGGCGGCGCAGCACCGGGACAGATTCTGTATGTCGACTTGTTTTGCCGATTCCTGTCGACTCCGGCCGAATTTTGGCACGAGACCGGTGCCATTGGAAAGATAATCTTCTTAGCTTTCCATCCATATAAAGAACGTCCAAATCCGACCCCGTATGTGACCTGGGCAACCGTTTTAGTGCGTACTGGTCCTGGACTCCGAAACTGACTCGAAGTCGACTTGAATTGGGCCTCCAACTTGAGTTGCTCTCCCTTGCTGGCCCCTCCACGCCCTCAAGCACCTCTCCTACTATCTCAGCATCATCTCCATGGTTCCTAACAATAATCATTTCATTAGGTAGCAACTTATTCTCAAAACCATATATAAAAGACACGAGGAACGAGCTCACGATAATCTGATTGTCGTTCTCTAGCTCTTGCGGTTGGACCTTGCGTGTTCAGCGGAGGAGTGTTGGTCGTATCTGACATGATGATGTCCTCATCAGCTTGGCGGTGGGCACCTGCGAGCTGAGGCGGTTGGCGATGGGCGCGAAGTAGGGGAGCACGTGCTGGGCGCGCGTCGCAGGAGGCATGCGCGCGTGCTGGGCGCGCCCATCGTCAACCGCTCAGCTCGCAGGTGCCCACCGCCAAGCCGCCGCAGCAGCAGCCGTCCAAGTTCGTGGCGGACAAGCGGGAGAGCTTCTCGATCTCCAAGATATGGATGCGCGGCGGGCCGAGGAGGAAGGACGGCGCCGTCGCCGCCGGGGCCCCGTCATGCTCGAGCTCGCGCCGTGCGTCGGCGTTCCGCCTCTCCTCGACGCTGCGGCGCACGGCGAGCGACGGCGGTGCGAGCGCCAGCATTGTGGACCAGGGCCTCGAGTCCACGGGCGGCGCGTCTCGGGGAGGCGGGGCGGCGGCGCGAGCTCGTGCTGAGGTCGGCGCACGGCGAGCTCGCGCGGAGGTTGGCGCACGGAGGTCGGGAACTCGGAGCTCAGTCGCGTTGCTGCATTGGCCAGTGCACGGTGTTGAAATGGGCATGGCTCTGCTCGGTTTCTCGTGCGAATTTGTTTGGATTTCGTTGTGTTTATTCGTCGGCGCGAGCTCGAGCAACTCAACTGGTGGCAACCGGCTGGTGGCGGCTGGCTGGTTTGACCCGAATCGATGGCGCAAGGAGCGCGGGGCGCGGTAGCTCCGTGCTCGCGGAGCGCCGGCTCTACGCGCGCGTGCTCAACCACCTGCGGAGAGGAGGAGGACGGGGGCGCGGGAGCGGTGGGTGCGCTACGGGACGGCGGCGCGGCGCGGCCTGGCGTAGACGCGAGCCGTCGGAGCGTGCGCGTCGCTGGACGAGGAGGAGGCGCGACGGAGGAGCGGGGCGAGGGGCGGCGCGGCAGCGCGACAGCGCGCGCGTGCGGGATGAGCGACGGAGCTTGAGCAGGGCAAGCTGTGGCGCGGCGCGGCCTGGCGTGACACGAGCCGTCAGAGCATGCGCGTCGCGTGGAGGAGGAGGAGGCGACGGAGGGGGCGCGGGGCGCCGCGGCAGCGAGCGGGACGAGCGTTGGAGCTCGAGCAGGGCGAGCTGCGGCGCGGGTGGCGGAGCTCGAGCTGCGCGAGCGCAGCGAGGCGCGGGCGCAGGGGCGAGCGACGTGGGAGAAAGAGAGAGACATGCGATGCAAATGCCATGGCTGTTGGAGACTGCGACCAACGATGCCAAGGCAAAGAACTGTAGACGGGAGGCAATCGTCGATTTGCTTCTGAAAAATGCCTTGTAGTGTTGGAGTCAGTCTTAGAACACGGTCAATATCGAGCAATTTGCGGCTTGCAAGTTGCAACTTGCGACACACATGCATTTGTAGCATTAATCTGATGCGCTGCGATGTGACCCGAAGAAGTGTGGCTTCTTGTGGACGAGTTTTTCCTGGCTGTTGCTTTCATGCGTGGAAAACTTCCTGCTTGTCCGGTGTCAACACATACATGTAAGAGCCGGCTGGCTGTTCGACATGCTTGGCTTATACTGGTATTTTATTCGGAAATACGACCGGCAACGCTATCTCCAGGTGTAGCAGCTCGATAGAGATGTGTTGCTTGTGTAGCAGCTCGATAGAGATGTGTTGCTTCGGTCCTGCTTACCACACTCTTACTAAACTTTTGTCCATGCATATAAATATATCGTCAACTCAATTATGTTCTCCTAGCAAATAAAGCATTTAGCAATATTATAACGAAAGAAGTTGATCATGTCCCCTTCTTGATCTCCCGATTGACTTGCACTCATTGTCGGCATGTAGTTTTCATCTAGGGCACTCGGGTGGATTGAGTGGGACAGTAAAAGTGGTGGGGGTAATAATCAACAAACTTCAATGCGCAAGGTGGTAAATAATCACTAACAAAGTTAATCTAACAAACCAGCTTATAATATAATAATCTGTAGAGTAAGCTGCATCAAATAGGCCTCATTAGCCTTTGTGATTAGTAAAACACACACACAATCTCTCTCTCTGCATGGTCAACTGCGGCTCGTATCAGGGCAAATCTTCCCCATTTTTCCCCGACCTCCTTTTTCCCCAGCTACAGTAGCAACCAGGCGATTCTCAGGCGATCCTCGCCCGCGTGCGGATCTCTCGCTTCCCCCTACTCTCCGGCGGCCTCGTCGGCGCTGGAGAGGACGGGGAAGCAGAATCTAGTCGCGGGCGGGCTACTCTTAGTTGTAGGATAGGATTAAGGTAGGTTTAGGGTAGGTAGGGTTAGGGTTCCGGCGTCCGCCATGTTGGGGACGGCCGGTTTTTGTTCCTCCTTCGGTGGATCGGGAGGTGAAGACGTCGGCGACGCGGCGACTTCTCCGGTGAAGCTGTGGGGTGGATGCTGTTTCCGGCCATCGGCGGTGAGGTGAGTGTGTCGTCGATGGTATGGAAGTTGTTCTCTCAGGCCCATCCTCGCCTCGTCGGCGCTCTACTCCGGTGTCGGCGGTGGGCTTGTGGAGTTGGGGCTCCCGTTGCGGGGCCCCTGTACAGGAGTCATGGGTTGGCTCTTCTCTCCGGCTGCTGGTGGCCGTCGACGGTGGTGATGATCTCCACGCCGGGTAAAGCTCCTTCTTCTCCTCTCCGTGTGTCGATGGCCGATGTTCGTTCAGCTCTGGCACAGGCGCTCTGGAGGAGATCTGAGCGCTGGTTTTTGAGGCATGTCCATTGTTTGGTGTTCGCGACGGAGATGGGTGGTGGAGTCCGGCGGATTCCGGCGTGTGGCGGCGGCGGCGGCGGGTTGTTTCGAGTCTTCCTCCAGTGCAAGGGGTTGGTTGTAAATTTCAGTGCGTCCAGGGTGTTTTCTGTAAACTTCTTGTGGTGTGCTGTTTTATCAATATAATCCCCTTTCACTCGAAAAAAAAAAAAAAACTGCGGCTCGTATCAGCTAGCTGCACTCCTCACCCGACCGTTCTGCACAATTTACTCCTGCTTCACCGGTCCGTTTCATTTCCACACCTAAGCGTATACTAGCTGCTAGGCTGCCCCAGCTAGAGATTGCGCATGCATAGCCCATCAATTCTGCCCCAACTATGTGCACATCAGATCATTAACTCACTCTTCCTCCCCTCCACTTCACTGCAGCTAGAGATTGCGCATGCATCGCCCATCAATACTGCCATAGTATCAACCATACAGTAGGCTCCAAGAGAGAACGAGAGAGCTTGCTATGCAGTATGCACACTCCAAGCAGAAATAGATCAAAGAAGAATCTGCTATAGCGCTCTACTACACGTTGCCACAGTAGCTAGATGGCTTGCCTAGATCCCTAAACCAAGAGGAGGCACAAGCACAAGAGAAAGCTCCCAAGAAGGCAAAGGCAAGCAGAGAAGATGCTGTACGAGAAGATGCTGTGCCAGTGCCAGCCAGGGTACTCAACTCTGTAGGTAGTCTGTACTGGTAGCAGTTAGGCGCAGGTCCTTCAGCTCCATATTCCCAATCAACGCCCACAGAGAAAAAGAAGCACCAAAAGCAGCAGAAAGATAAAAGGAGCAGGGGGAGAGCTACAGATCAAGAAAGAGACATCACCTGTGGCTTCCAACTCCTCTTTCTTCTCCATCCATCTCTCTCGTGCTGTGCTGCACCGCTCTACTGCTGGTAGCTGCGGCAAGGAGGAAGCGAGTGATCCGGGGATAGAGCGGCGAGGAAAGAAGAGGGATGGCGTGGTGGGCGGGCACCATGGGCGGCGTGGACATCCGCAACCACCTGGCTCAGTTCGCCACCGGCGGCTCCATGGGCGAGCCGGCCCCGACGACGCCCAACAGCAGCGGCAGCAACAACCACGACGACTCCTCGGGCGCCGCGCAGGACTCCCCCGGCGGCGGCGGCGCGGGAGGAGGAGGCGAGAACTCGCCCACCCCGAACGCCGCCTCGGGCGGCGGCGGCGGCGGCTCGTCGTCGTCAGGGCGGCGCCCGCGCGGGCGGCCGCCGGGGTCCAAGAACAAGCCGAAGCCGCCGATCATCATCACGCGGGAGAGCCCCAACGCGCTGCGCTCGCACGTGCTGGAGATCGCCGGCGGCGCCGACGTCATGGAGGCCGTGGCCGCGTTCGCGCGCCGCCGGCAGCGCGGCGTCTCCGTGCTATCCGGCAGCGGCGTCGTCGCCAACGTCACGCTGCGCCAGCCGGCGGCCCCGCCCGGCGCCGTCGTCTCGCTGCACGGCCGCTTCGAGATCCTCTCCCTCTCCGGCGCGTTCCTCCCGTCCCCGTGCCCGCCGGGAGCCACGGGGCTCGCGGTGTACCTCGCCGGCGGGCAGGGCCAGGTCGTCGGGGGCACGGTCGTCGGCGAGCTCGTGGCGTCCGGCCCCGTCATGGTCGTCGCCGCCACTTTCTCCAACGCCACGTACGAGCGCCTCCCGCTGGCCGACGAGGAGCCCGGCGAGGCGGCGGCGGCGGCCGGCGCCGGTCCCGACGGGATGCAGATGCCGGAGGGATCCCCGCCCGGAGGCAACAATGGCGGGGCGGCGGCGGCGGGGGCTCCGGGCTTGCCGGACCCGACGTCGATGCCGTTCTACAACCTGCCGCCGAACCTGATGCCCAACGGCGGTGGTCAGATGGCGCACGAGGTGTTCGGGTCGTTCCGGCCACCGCCGCCCGCGTTCTAGCTACTAGGTCACCACCTCCTCCTTTTCTTGCTTCTGCTAGCTTGTTTTTTCTTTGTTTACATCTCTCTCTTTTTTTTTTAAATGTTGCTGTTTAATTATCTAGATTCGATTGCTAGTTGCCTTGACAACTTCTATTATGTAGGCAAAGATGAGAAACTCCAATTTGATCTGATGCGATCATATTATTTTTCTTCCGATTCATTAGCGCGGTTGCCTACATCGAGTGTTTACCACACAGTCATCGATTGGTCCTTCAGTTCAGTCTGGGTTTGTCCTCCATGCACATTTCGATTGCATGTATTCGAGTACTACTTGTTGCATGAATTCACTTCGTTGGGTAAGGGTTTAAAGAGAAATGATTATCTTGCAAAAAAAAAAAAAAAACAAGAAGAAGAGAAAAAACTGCGTTGTGAGATCACAGTTTCTTGTTATTTATGCATATTGCCTCGCCAGAGAGGATATCTGTATCAATACTATGCACTCACTTGTCATGTATTGAAGAAATGCCCAACCTAACAGAAAGGGTTGATGAGCCCATCAAGGAAGAAAGTGGCAGACTATACAAACATATAATCAGCAACTCCCATCATTTTGCAATATTGAAATCTAGTGGCATTTCATGCATTGGCTACTGCCTCAAATTATGTTCTGGTTTCCTTCCTGCATCTTCATTTTGTGCATGAAGCCTTTAGATGTTTTCTAGAGAGATAAAAAACTAGTTTATCAAAATGCTCTAATTGATTGCTGAACTACTGCAAGCAATTAAACTTCTAGCCCATGAATTTTGGACCTAATTAATTACGTACCCAATAGCTAAATCGCCCGCCACCCAATTGAGTGTCCGGATATGAAAACATAATATGATACCTTATTGCTCTAATGCATATGATTTGAAAATAGTATTCCTTTATAAGTATACGCAATATTAAATCATATCATTACTAATATGGTGTTGTAAACTTGCCCAACAGAAGTGTAATCGATGTAGATCACTATGTTTTACCCAGCCATTAAGATTATGTGTAGAAACTTCGTATTAAATACTATTGTCAAGTTCTCTACTATCTCTTGATCCAAAGCGAAAGGATGCCAAATTATTGCTGTTTTGTATATATTTATGAAATTGGAACTTAAGAAAATCAAGACCTTTGATTTAGTATGGATTGAATACACATGGCATGCACTTTGGCTAATAATTGTTTGCAGAACCAACAGCAATTTAGCATGAGAGAGGAACATTGAACACATCGAAGTGAATATTTTCTTTGTTTTCAATGCTACTATACTACAGGGTACAGACAGAAGTCAATTGATGCCACTGGTTTACCAAATGACATACTCCACATGATGAACCACGTACTTTGCACCACGCATGCTTTTATATATTTTCTTAAATGTTTACTATATCAATTTCACACGCGCAAGCACATTGTTTGAGGCAACGAAAAATTATCCACGAACCAGTGCATACAATGCAAAAACAACTGGCTAATGATCTGTGGTACTATAGAATCTATGGTTTAGATTCTATTTTTTTTTAGGGTGCTACTATACAGATCTCTCTGGCATTGAATTCAATATATTTTATTATGTTTGTAGACAACTTGTTATATTTTTCTTCCAATCTTTGAACAGTCTTAAACTTACTAGTACTTTTTGCGTGAAAATAATATGTTCCTTCTTGGTGCATATCATGAGTCACCACGAGTTTGCGTGTTACAATAATTGCAACAATATATGGATGAATAACTCATTTCATCATCTACAATTATGAAAATCTAAGGTGAAACAAAAACTTGTACAACCTATGATTTAATGCTCTTGACGTTACTTAATGCAATTTTCCGCTAACCAAGGTCAACAAAAAAAAATATTGGGAGTAAGAAAAAGAAATCAATTTATATGAGTGAAAGGGGTCTTGACCTAGTGGTTAAGGCATCTGAGTAACACCTTTCAGGTCCTGGGTTAGACTCCCCGTGGGAGCGAATTTTCAAGGATTTAACGGCATTTGTGCTTTCAGTGGTAGGCGACGCTCCCGTCGACAGCGAGGCGTCAGTGGTGACTTCGTATCTCTAGATTTGCCGGCTCAGTCTTCGAAGATGCTCATAGGGGTAGGGTTTGCGTACGTGTGTTCATAGGGGTGAGTGTGCGTGCGTTGTGAGTGTCTGAGTTGTTCTGTGTAATCTCAAAAAAAAAATCAATTTATATGAGTAGTAGCAGCTATCCATCTATATTTCGTAATTCATATGTTGATATCATTCTTAATTGCATCTCAAATTTTTGATATTAGATGCTGGTACGAGCTATCCGTCCCTTTTTTTTTTGTGTGTGTTAATTGTGCATTTTGATGTTTGTAAGGGGTAATAACAGCTTGTATGTTCTCCGTTCCTCGGTGGCAAATTTCGTGCACACAGTGTATCACGTATGCAATTACCTTAGAAGCTTGGCCAGAGCCACAAGGTCATCGTTGTTTACAAACTCCAGTGAAGCAGCTACATTCTGCCTTGAAGACCCTGCCGTCGTGCCACTCATGCGGTCTGCGGACCACCCTGCTAATTTGCTCTCTCCAGGGTAAAAAAAAAAATCATTTGAGGGGTTGTTCTAAATCAAAATTTTTAAACTTTGACTGTAAATATTTTTTATATGTTAAATTTAAAAATGTGAAAATGATACGAGTAGATTTGCATTGAATATGATTTCATAAAAATACATTTTAATTATATTTTATAAATATTTAATAGCAAAAAATATTAGTCAAAGTTACATTTTGAAGACCGTATCGATGTCCAAAACAATTTCCTTTTGAACCTTGGAAGGAGTAAGTTGTTATGTAAAACGATATGAGCTAGTCGCTTTTGGCTCTGCCTTTGCTTCCCAAAGACACTGGATTTGGGAAACCGATTAGGCCGCTTGTTTTACACATCTGTCCGTCGCCACAAAATTAATTTCAAGCGCGAGCTGTTGTGTTCCATTGCAAAATCGTGTCATTACCACGACGACAAGCAGGATATGTTGTACTAGCCACAGGTCTTTCGGTCTTCCCCCCCTCCGCCTCAAGTTCACTAAACACCGACACGATGCCTCGGCAGCCAAGGCTTCCATCTACGAGTCAGGTACGCTTACAAAGACAGACGTACTTCGCAAATACATTTGGGAATTGAGATTCGTAGAACGGAGCAATGCTTGCCAGAAATGTTCTCCCATATTTCATCCATACACTGCTCATAGTCACACAACCACCGTGGTACAGTAGTACATATGGGTCATTCTGTCTTGTCAGGAAAAATATACATATACAAACTCATTAAGGGGTAACATGTATACAATTTTATTTCCCCTATCTCGTGGTGCGCAAGTGTGTTAGTGGTCGAAAGAGTCAGATTTGAGAATTTAACAACAAAGGACATTCACGGTACACAAAAAAGAACAGGGAGAAAAAAAATGTCTATGTACTTGTATGTGTTTTTCCTGTGTACAAATAATCTTTTTCTTAGTTCCAAGTCAATGTGCAAATGATCTAAAATGGAAGGTTGTGTGCCTCATACCACATTTAGGGAACTCGTTGTCTAAAATGAAAATAGCCAGAGAAAAAACAGTTACAGCACAATTACATAATGAACGCTGCCTATACACACGACCGGGTCTTTCGACCCGGCCGTGCGACCAGCTAATCTGCAAATCAGGAACGGTAATCACCAAACAGGAGCATGCATCCAGCGGTAAAACATGGGTCGACCCGGCCGCGCATGAAGCATTGTGCTTCTCTTTACATAATAAAAGTACAAAGGGCACAAGAATCTGGTGTAGCACTCTTGTTAATTTAGCGGACATGATCTTAGGGGTCGCGAATCTCATGATGTGAATTGTGGCATACAAACAAGTTAAAAGCCAGCACTTGCTGGTGTTTTATCACCAATGTGGAGTATATCACTGAATCTCACTAGAACACCAGTCAATACAAATGCAATTGAAGTGGTATATCAAGGTGCATATTAGCCAGGAAAAAATAGAAAGATGTATAAGATGACCGGAAACTACATATAAAGGTGAGCATGGTCATAAAGAGTAGGTGAGTCATTAAAACAAATAAAAATGCTATAAATGGCGCACATGAAAGGATATACCATGGTCATAAAGTATGGTATAAAACAAGAAAAACAAAACTTGGTAATCTATTCCAACGGATCTAGGTACAAGATCTAAATGGCGCTGCTAAGTTAGCCAGTTAAAGCAAATTTTATCAGTCAGGCAGTTTAAAGCAAAATTTAATTTCCATCACCTCCTTGGGGCACATGAAAGGACCCCATTATGGCAGCGCACCCAGTGTTCTGTAATGCTCATATTCATCCAGGGAGATGGAGGAGATAACTGAAGATGCAGCGCTGACGGCACCCTGAACACAGAATAATAGGAATTACAAAAAATGCAATCAAAGTCATAACTAAATTGATAGAATGTGTAGCAACCTTTCACCACTAAGGATTCCATATGCCAATTGTTTGCAGAAGGAGAAACCAGTCCTGTTGAAAAGTTTCTCGTAATTTGGTCTGATCACTTGAACTGCACATGGCACCCTTTATGTTAGCAAGATTGCAACCAAGAGAAACAACACAGAAGCAACTGCAGGCTAGTTCATAAAACAAATACAGATGCATCCTATTACTGATAAAATCAAGCATGCTACCATGATACTCTTCAAAAAAGCGAGAAGCTATTTTACTGCATCCTATCAGCATTCATGAACATAATCAGAACAAAATCAAACTGCATACACTGTAACAACAATTCAAACAGAGTTGCGTACAAGGACGGAAATTATGATAAACATAATATGTTCTTAGATACACAATCGTGTATCAATATAAGAGAGGTCTAAGCAAATGTTGAGAGAAACGTTTTACCAAGAGTAGAGTAGTTGCTATGAAGTTCTGAAATTAATGATTCCTGCTGTCCATGGATGATATGCTCCGTTTTCCTTTCTTTGCAACATCTGACTGGGTGTGTTGATAAGTCATCACCATCGTAAGTATGTTCACGTGATGATGGCATACGAAGAAACACCAATCCAGCAGGAAATCTTTGCCTCCTCATCACCCACAGAACTAACTCGGCATACGGAGTTGAGTGGATTACAGATACCACTATTTCCAGTATCACGCACAAGCAGATGATAGTTGTTGTCAAGATAGAGAAGAATATATAGAATACAGAAGTTGTAGGTATAAGAAGCAGGACTGGTGTAAACAGCAGGGAACCAACCACATGCTGCTCAACTGTGTAGTCATAGCTATCAAGCCTCTGCCTCAAAGGGTTCCATTTGCGCCCTCTGTGATGCATAAGCAAGTGATCAGCAAACTTATGAGATGCATGGACATAAGACATCTAACAGAAAACACACACATTTCAGAGTATCAGTTGCTACAGATAATTTTATCACTGTAACAATATATATACCATATTAAATAAATAGCAACTGAATATTAACATCAACAGATCCAAATGATGAGAAACAAATAGCATTCCAAAGTTTTCAGTTAAAAGTTTTATGGTGCAACTATTAAGCTTTTGCACTCATTAAGAGGCCTAGCTACATTTTTTTTTTCTCAAAAAACGCAGGAGAGCTGCGCTTCATTATATTAAGAAGAATATGGGACAAGTGCCCAGTACAGCACACCCCACACACACTCACAAATTTGAAAGATTACATTCGCGCCTTTTACAAAATTTAACAACCTATGTACACACCATCATCAAGTCACGCGGCATTTGGGCAGTCAAGGATACTCCTCGAGTCCCTGCCATCGACCATAACCTACGCCACCCCAGCCAAGCTAGCTCCATATTTTAGAAAACTAACTAGAATAATTTGTCATTCCTCAGTGATCTGACTATGATGTAATTCTAATGCTCAGAAAGAACATTTCAATTCGGTAAATAGACAAAAATGTTGCTGTGAAACAGTAACAATGAGAAGAATTTCCAGATTTTAAACCCAATCTACAACACCACCTCAGGGAGTAATGCTGTTCGGTTTTGTAACTTCCAGGAGTAAAATACCAGGTTTTATAGTTTTCAGGGATAAGTGGACTCATTGAAAATTTGAGGAGGTAAAATGGACCTCGTCCAAAATAATATGGCAGTCCTATTATCAAAGAGATAATTAGACAGCCTCCAAAATTTGAACCAGGTAAACATCCAGCTGACACCATCTATCCATACACCATCTATCCATACAGAGAGAGTATGTCACAAAGCAAAACTAGAGACAAAATAACTACATTGGGATATATATTTAGCAATTAGTTAGCTTGTATTGGTCATCCAGTAATAAAAATAGCAGATGTAGTATCGATTTTTATTCAAACAAAACTCCAGACAACACCAAGAGCATGTTACCTGAAAAGTCGCCACAACGACGCAACTGTCTGAATCTGCCTTGAATATATCAATGAGATTAACCAGTGAAGTATGGTAACATGCAACGTAGCAAGCTGGATAACGTCAATCAAGAATGACACTGGAACTGTAAAACCTAAAATAATTCCAGAAAATGCAATGCCCTGAATTACATGCCTCAAGAAGCCTCCCACGAAGAACCAAAGGGTAGAGTAAATTTGAACTGCATTTAGAGAGATCATGCCTAGAAGCTCTGCCAACTCTGTATTCAGCTTAAAGCCAGCAGGAACACCCATCAGCCACACACAACCAGATCGCAAAATACCATCTGTCATGGAGTGAACGACAGCAATAGTCCAAGCACAAATATTCTCTGTATTTAACAATAATGCAGCTCCAAGGACAAAACCCATCAGGAGATCCACAACGATATTAGACCATAAAGTATGCTTCTGAGTTGCTGTTCTATGTGCATATTCAATGTTCACGGTAGAGCTGAACCAAGGATAATGAAAGTGAAGCTTAGTATTGTCAATAATATCATCATTAGTAGGTAGTGAATGTCATCCCCACTTTCAGAAACAAGAAAAATGTTAAAAGGAACAATAAATTGTTAAGAAGTGCAGCAACTCTTGCTTTGCATGTTAAAAAGGGTTACAATGCCAACTAGGAAGTGTAAATTGAGCTGATATTTGTCAACATGACCATTCAATGTTCAGATTACTAGGCAACAAATATTAGTTACTGTTGGGTACAGGGGGGGTGCTGGACAGCAGCTAGCAACTGAGGCACTTCATTACATTGCACATTAGGTGCTATTTATAGTACATGGGAAGCTGGCTGCTACTTCTCCTAGGTTCCAGAACGTGCCAGCTACATTAGGTTGGTTTGCTACAGTACTAATACTAGTTTCCGTAACACACTCTACTAGACTCCGGAAACACTACCAGCTTATTCTACTATAATTCTAGAAACACAAGGATTACTTCTAACAGTTACCTTAGGGAGGTATCTTGAAGGACAATAGGCCAGTAAAGAATTTGACAACTACGAAGATGGATGTTATTCCATGAATTCCTGAAAACCTTCTGTAGCATCAAGTACATGGATTGACGGCTTAAACACTTCTGGAACAGTAGAATCATGATGTAGACAAATGTTGATGCTGAAGCCAAAAATATGCCCATACAGTTCCATGCCGCTTGTACAAAGGCATCAAATCTGAATAAGCAACCAACAAGGTAAGAGCAGAGAAAGCAGTAGAACACAGAACAAAAATGACAATGCTTACACAGATTCAAAGAAGAAATGAGTTCGCGAGCTGTTGGTAGGATATTCCTGAGAGACTGGCAATCTAGCAGCACTTGAGCAATTAATAGCCAAAACAACTGGACCCTTCAAACAAAATGTGAACTGTCTTAGCAGACTATTGACATACAAAGTAGTAGCATGCTAAATCATTCCTGCACATACCAAATCAAGAACTGGTGGCTTCTTCTGTAGATCGTTAATCCAATTTAGCTTTTTAGAGGAAGCCTTCAACTTATGAGGTGCATCCAAACCAAGTGAATAATGGTTTCTGCCAATCGTTGGAACATCATATAGTATGACCTAAAAAATTAATAATATCTAAGTAATTGATGAGAGCAATGGCATAATTGCTAAAGAAGCATAATCTCATAATGGTTCAGAATATGATAGGTATGAACATATCATAAACAGTCTCCTCGACTTACATACGTGGCAATGATTCGCTTTGATCTGCTGGCCATGAAGACACAAGTGGTGAAGCAATGGAACCTGATTCTGGTCCCTTTTAAATCTCTTTCCAGGGTTACTAAATAAATGAATCCAGGCATTCTTTCTAATTGCATACTTTTTATAAGTATCCAGAAAACCATCTAATGCACTAAAATGGCATACACATTTCCTATCATCGCCACTTCGGTGTTTGTCCTCAGTCCCAAATGATTCACTCGCATTGTTTCTGCTTGCGCCAAAATTCTCTTTCTGCACAAATTGTGCATCATACTGCATTTGATCCGGTTTACTGCAGCAGTCTTCTTCTGATCCTCCTGGGCGATGTACGATGCAATCCCCAAGAATAATAAACGTGGCAGATTCTTGCAAGCTCGAAGGCATCCGTTTATTTGAGGAACAGACTACGCTCTGACATGAGAGACAAAATTAAGCAAAGAGAACTGTGAACAATAAAAGCAACTACGAATAAACATGCACTGGCAGCGTTGATTCAGAATATAAGCAGTTATATCAATATACAAGCAAAATAAATTCTTCAAATTCATAGTCAAGCTGGTAAAGATAAAAGTAACATATTTGCATCAGTAGATTATTTGAGGTCCCTAAAGTAAGGAGAGAAAATCCAGACACAAATGCTCTATAAGTTAAATTTTCCTACAAAGCAATGAAACATCTGCAACTGATGAGAAGGGACTTAGATCAAAATTTTAGGCAACTTAAGGCGTGTGGAACCGAAGTTTTAAAAATCATGCACACAGGCACCAGATTTCAGCAGCAAAAGAAAGAGAGAGAAAAGGGGGAGAGGAAGAAAGGGAAAAGAGGGCAGAGGCAGGGATCAAGATGAAGAAAGGAAGGGAAGGACCTTTGACTTGGACTCTTGGAGGAAGTAGTAAGCAGGCTCACGTCGCCCAAAGACATCTTTGCACTTCTCTCATCCACCACCGCAAGAATATGCTACCGTCTATGGCTACTGCCCTCTCTTGGGAACCTCAGCCACCAGTGCCATTCCCTCTTGCCTCTTCCCTACCCTTCCCTTATTACTTTTCCCCTAATATCACAGGTGAAGTGGACGAAACTGACACTGTCGGGAGAGATTCAGCAGTGGCAGAGGCCAAATTCACCTTTCTACGCATTGAGGGCAAATTGCATAGTGCAGTGTGCAAAATAACTCTTTGTTAATTATCTAAACCCTCCCCTATCTTGGTTGTTCTGAAGCACAACCCTTTGTTCCTTACCAGCAATGAACAACTGTATCAAACACAGGATTAGCTGCAGACAGCAAGCAGCTTATCAAATCGAAGCCATGAAAATTCAATTTTTTTATCCCGAAGGCCGTGTCCTAGAAAGAACCAGGAAGCTCATTTGGGGTGCATGTTCACCGATCGATTTCATAATATGCCCCTTCTCCCTTTGGCCCTTATTACAGTAGTCAATAGTCCATACAGTAAACTGAATTATATAATGACCTCATGAGCTATTCATTCGCGGTACAATACTGCCTCGGAACAAAGGCTAATAGTCTAATTCCAGAACATCTTTTTCAATTGCAGTTAATACATTGAATTGGGTTAAAGCACTTACACTGAAATATTCTACAGAGGAAACATTGAAAATAATTGGCCATTTGCTAACCCTCAAGTTTAATTCTACAAGGGAATCTCACATTACAGAAAATCACTACTCAACACGTTTTCATGCCAAAACTACCCAATAAATGCAGACGCGGTGGTAAACCCCATTTAACCAAACATTGCAGTTGTGCGCACTGTCAATTCCGAATTGAGATTGATATCAATATTTACCTGCAGGGCGTCGAGCGTGGCAAATGACCGCAAGATCTGATCCTGGGGGACGGCCGCAGAGACGACGGCGTCCATGGAGCCGGCGCCGGTGAAGAGCCACCCAAACAGGACGAGCGTCACCGGACCGGAGCCCTGCTCGAGCTGCTGCGGTGGCTGGCGCGGCCACCATATCCTGCACCGCTCGATAGCCATCTCTGAAGTGCCTTTGGGCTTGACCGGAGAAATCCGCAGCTGTCTAACAGGGGGTGGGGGAGTTGGCAAGTGGAGCGGCGGCGCGGCGAGGAGGGGAGGGGAGGGGAGGGGACCAGCGCGGCCGCCGGAGGGCCAGAGGCCGGAGCGAGAGGAGAGATCGAGAGGAGAAATTTGTAATTTACCCCCTGCATTCGGTGGCCTTCCTTATAATGCCTGTGAGTTTCCGTAAAATGACCATTACTATATTACTTTCACCAACTCACCGCTATTATGCCTAGAGACAATTTTTTGAACGAAATTGCTCTATGTCCTCTTCCTTTCCTCACCAGCAGTTCCTCGCCATAAGTGTGTGTTTGGTTGCTTGTATAGGGTATAAGTCTGTAAAAGTGGACTTGGAGCCTCGTTAGCTTGCATGCAGAAATTAGCGGCACCCGCGTATGCAAGGACGTACCCTTTCCTTTTGCGTTAGGGTTACCGCTCGCTTCCTCACTTGCGCCGCCGCTCGCTCGTCTTTGACTTTCTTCATCGCTTGTGACGACCTTTAATAGTAGTAGTACTTTGAAACGTGACTTCTTTTTTGTAGCATTTTTTTACATAACACGTTAATGATATTTTCTGTGTAAAGTAATTAACTTTAGAAATAATTGATGACCTAGCTTTGGACTTGCTCTGTTCTGCAGCCTGGATGTCTTCCCATTGAGTTCTTATATTATGAAAAGGAACCAAAGGTACACAAATCAAGGAAGTTTATGATGTTATCTGATTCTCTAGAGATTTTGGGAAGGATAATGATTTGTCCGCTGTCATGGTCATTATTGAGGTAATACATCTGCTTGGAGTTACACTTTTTCAAGTGTTTTTATATGATTTAATAAGTTAATCTTTCTACCTGAATCATAAATCCTCAATTATGACTACGTAGCCAGTACACTTACGTGATACTTAACCTTTTCCTATATATTGAAGAATAAAATGTTTTATTTAAGAAATAGCTCAATATATGTTTTTCATTTGTGTATTTATAATTGGTAGTTTGTTTTACTGAACAAGTCACAACAATGCAGTCTATTATGAAAAAGAATCAGTGGGAGAAATAGACATACCAAACTAGTACAGACCTCTCGACTAAGATAATAATGGAAATATCATATTTGTCCTTGATGTCTTAGGCGCTGTTCGGCTGGTGCATTTTGTCCTGGCTGTTGGCTGCTGTTGGCTGTTTTGCTGCTGAGCAGCTACCTGCTACCAGCCAGCCGAAGGTGCCCAGCAGCCAAAATAGTAGCAGCCGAACAGGGCCTTACTGAATAGTACTGTCCAATTCTGTTCATCATAAAGAAGGTTCTTGGAATTTATCCTCCTAGTAAATCTTTCTTGAATGAACAATATACCTTTTCCTTTGTGGCAGAGTCACTAGGAATTGACATTGTTGGCGATGTGACAACTGCCTTAAATGATGCTGGCTATGATAACCAGATTACAAAGGAAGTTATGATCCAGTCCAAAGATAGTGCTGTTCTTGTCAAATTGAAGAAGCAGAATACAAAATGCAAGCTTCTCCTTATGTCAATTCTCCTTCGTCATTGGTATAGAGAAGTTCGCTAATGCTGTAGTTGTTGACAAGGCTTCTGTTTTTGCACTAAGCGGTGATTCTATGATCTGAATAAATAGGCTTGTGAACGATTTGCAGTCAGCCGGGCTAGAGATGTTATGCACAGGTGTTCTGTAATGAGCATGTTTCGCAACCATGGGATTTCTTTTCCTATGAAACAGTGGAAATTACTAAGTAAACATATCAGGCTGCATAACTGGTTTCACGAAGACTGTCAAAAGATACAAAAGTAACTCTCATTGATATCTCCACATAGGAGTATATAGAAGGGGACATGGTTTCTGGTGGGTAGGTCATTATTAATATCTTCTCTGTGGTAGTGCCATTTTCCAACCATTTTCTATTTCATAGCGCCATATAGCTTGTGCCATACTACCATATTTTCAAGTGGCGTGTTCCTGACCACACATATTTGCCATAGCCTGTCCTGATTTGCATTCGTTGTTTATTTTTTGAGGTTGTTCGGTAATATTCCTGTTTCTGGCACCTTCATGCTCTTTCATTGGCAGAAAACTCTTAGTATGTTCCGGTTGGTTCCCTTGCACAGTTAGCCAAGCCACCAGATATAGCGCCAATGCCGACACTGAATGCATCAACTGTGGAGGAGAACCACTTCCTCTAGTTGCATCAAAAAATACGTCTGGCGGTGCCCCAACTCTTGTCCACAACTCCAGGCACAGAATGTTCTGCTCCTTCAGCTACTGTACGTACCGGTGTGCTGCTCGCAATATTTTTTGCAGCTCTGCTGATCTGAGCAGCCATACGAGGCTGTATAGTAGGCTGGCGATTAAAAGTTGGTGCAATGTCCATTCGATTTTGCCAAAGCTTTGTTTTGTATGTGCCTGCATATTCGTCACAAGTGATAGCCTCAACGGATCAAAAAAAAAAAGAAGAAGAAAATAAAGTGCTCAATGCGGCTCTTTACCACAGGCCGACGCTTTGGCCGAATGCAGCACTAAACGAACAAACTTCTTATCAATGATGGGCTCAAATGTTCCTCCCGTTTCGAACTTAGGCCCAACCACACCCTCTTTCCTACAAGGCTATCTCTACTGATCCAACTTTTCTATCTAAATTTCTCTCCTATTCCAGCACTCCACTGCTCCACACTCCTCGGTCCCTCCCAACATTTCACCCCACACCCCGAACTCCTCACCAAAAGCTAACACTAGCCGAGAGACCGACGAGATGTCGAACGCCGACGGCGGTCAAGCGACGGATGAGGAGGAGGTCCGTGCTGAGGTGGAAGAGCGCCTCATCAATGAGGAGTACCAGATATGGAAGAAGAACACACCCTTCCTATATGACCTCATCATCACGCACGCGCTCGAGTGGCCCTTCCTCACTGTGCAATGGCTCCACGACCGCGTCGAACCACCCGGCAAGGACTACTCCATCCAGAAGATGGTGCTCGGCACGCACACCACCGACAATGAGCCCAACTACCTGATGCTCGCGCAGATCCAGTTGCCCCTCGACGACGCTGAGGCCGACGCGCGCCACTATGAAGACGACCACGCTGACATCGGGGGATTTGGGGCACCATCCGGCAAGGTACTAGCTAGTTCGGATTTGTGTAGCCTTTCATTTGCTTGTGCCCGCCTCCTTGCCTCGCTCTGATTCTTATTTTTGTCAATATTTCTCTATTCTACATCTGTCATGGGGTAGGAATTTAGTTTCCTTTTCATCCACATGTTTGGGGAGGGGTTAGGGTTTCTACGCGGGTATTGTGTTAATCAGGTGTATTTTTGGCTCTATGTGTTGTAGTGGTGATTCTATGATGAATAATTTTAATAGATACTTCGGCTTCGAGTTGGGGTTGCTTCCTGCAATATGACATTCTAGAGTTGTTATACTCTTGGTCTTTTGTCAGAGCCTTCTATTTTAGAGAAAGTATGTGCTGCCGCGTGGTTGATAGGGATACAAATAGGTCACGTAGTTTTGGGTCAACACCACACCTTAGTACATTTACACGATGAATTTGTGAAATGAGATGAATTTCAGTTCATTTGTGGGAGTTTTTTGGATTGGTGGTCGGGCCTGGCCCAATCATTAGAAAACTTCATCCGTACCAGTTGAGGAAAACATTGGTCCTTTGTTGATTTGGTTATGGAAATTTAAGTTGAGGCCATCAAACAGGTCATCACTCTTTATGCATAAGCATCCAAATCGTAGAGAGCCTGAGTCCCAAAGTAAGT
Organism: Eragrostis nindensis; assembly: GCA_012490785.1. Classification (NCBI taxonomy): domain Eukaryota; kingdom Viridiplantae; phylum Streptophyta; class Magnoliopsida; order Poales; family Poaceae; genus Eragrostis; species Eragrostis nindensis. The sequence goes on along the minus strand of JAAXCT010003522.1, from coordinate 7,540 downwards.
CAACTATAAACTAAAACCTCATTTAGCTCACAACCTTATCATAATAAAGAGTGCCAAAGAAGGAATCAAATCTTCTTCGGTCATAAGTGCGGCTGCGTCAAATCATCTTTACAAGGTGCATGGACTTGAGCAGTTCCAAGATAGTTGGGATAGTCATCAAAAGAATGCTGCACGTACATCTAATTATGTCCCAACTCCTATGTAATTCCCTAAGTTCATCTACCAGGCAAAGATGCCTTTGCTAAACAAGTGTTACAATCAAATAAGGCTTATATCCTGGTCTTTGATACTTATGATGTGGCTTTTGATGGATGTAGTTTTTAGTCTGTGGATCTCACGATTAACATGTTTAAGTGATATGAATATAGAATTGTTTCTTTTGCTTTGATTTGACTGTTTGAGATGATTTTTTTGTGAGCCTTGAGGTAGGGACCTCTAGGTACCTAGCCAGTCATTTTTAGGTATTATCTCATCATGGATTAAATTGCTTAGTTACATGTATTTCAGGATTTAGGGACACGTTTGGTATGTTCACTGTTGTTTTCCATTACCTTTCGTGAGGACCCCCCCCCCCCCCCCCCCCCCCCCTTCTTAGTGGTTACCAGTTTTATCCGACTCTTCATGTTAATATTTAATAGTGACATGTATGGTAATATTATCCCCTTTTCTATTTGTTTGGGAGAACCTGCGAGCTAGTATCGATGAATCACATGGATATGGTTTCTATTTTAAATGTAACAGGAATGGCTGGTGCATCATATCATTATCCTTCCACTTCATTCTATTGTTGACATTGAACTTCCTTGGGTCCGTCTAAAAAAAGTAATATGTAGGCACTGGCGGACCCAAGGCACGAGCAACATATATAGGCTGTCCCCGAGTCTGGGCTCCTATTTTCCTTTTAATTCTTTAGTAGCTATCATGGTTCAGCTAATTTATATGGGTCTGGCCTTTAAATGGCCAGGCTTTGGATGAGGCCTACGAAGTGGATACCTGTTTGTTTTCATCATGGTTTTTGCCACCTATTAAGATTGTAGATATATACGTTTTTTTTTAAGAAACATATATACATTAGGAGTTGAGGATTTATGATGATGTCTCAATTATCATCATAAATCTATGCAAGACTCCAGTTACTTCTCCACTGCCTCGGCCTCTCTCTCCTCCGCTTCTCTCATTATTACTATTGAGACTACTGAATCTCAAAAAGGCATAGTCCTCTCACAAAGGAAGTATGTTATGAACTCGCAGAGACATGCATATGCTTGGATGCCGACCTGAATCGACACCTATTGATCCAAATGCCAGAGATTGGTTGTATAATATCACAGGTTCCAAACCTAGCTGGGCCCGCTCACACGTTGTGTAACTAGATGGACACTATATCTCTGGACGGAGGGAATATTTATGACTTTCATGCATTGTAGCCTGTCATTTGAGAAACCTGCCATAGAACACCTGATTCTAACTTTAACAGCTTTCTTGTCATTTTTGATAGGTTGTTCGCTATTGTTACACCCTTAGACTACCCACAATAGTGCGAATAACCGATGCTGAAACGTTCTCTTTCTTCTGTCAGCATCGATGCAGACCACTGTGAGAGGAGGTGCTGAATTCATTTTCCCGACTGCCGGATCATGTAGAAGCACCGATGCTGAAACATTAAAAAATTATTAACCAACGCCATGCATTGCCTCAACTCATCATCAGAGCAGCTCGCGCGTGCTGGAATCAGATGAGATGGCCCACGAGATGGCCCCACGCAACTCTTTGCACCGGTGCTGAACCATTGCAGGTTTTTTTCAGAGACTCAGCATCGGGGTCAAGAAGCAATAAAATATTTTTTCAGCATCGTTTCTATTGTGGACAGTCTTAGGTTCTTTGATCCATGCTGTGGACATTTCGCTTTCACCATGGAAATGGTGGTCGCTTGTCAATAGTCAGTTATCATTACCAATTTGTATCTTAGGATATTTGTAAGGGCAAGAGCAATGTTTGTTGCCAACTTGGGTAATAAAGTTGGGGTCCCACATCAGTAGGTAGTAGTTGTTGAAAATCTCACAATGCTTAAAACCGGTCATTGATTATATGTGTTACCCAATAAATAAAAAACAAAGCCATTCACTCGCTGAGCTCTGCAACTTACTGTAGAGAAAGAGTATGAGTGCAGAGAAAGAGTATGAGTGGATAGAGATACCATATTTAACTCTTTACTACCATGTCATAGCCTTGCTGCCGGCATGAAGCTTCTTCCTTCTCTTATTACCAGGTTCCAAAATGGCTCAGACCAGGTAGCAAAATCTTACTGCCTGCATTTCAGTTGCAGGGATTGGTGTACAACTACATTATTCATTGCACGTCGACTAAGAAATGTTTTATGTTCCATGTATATATTATCTTGGTCTTATCAATCTTGTCATTTTTGTTTGGAAGTGCAATGGTTTCAGTGTTTGTTTCCTTCCTTTTGTAGGTGCAAATAGTTCAACAGATAAATCATGATGGAGAAGTTAATCGAGCACGCTATATGCCTCAAAATCCACTTATAATTGCTACAAAGACAGTTAGTGCCGAAGTATATGTGTTTGATTGTAGCAAGCACCCATCGAAGCCTCCACGGGATGGTGCATGCAATCCTGATTTACGGCTGAAGGGACACAAATATGAAGGATTTGGTTTATCTTGGAGTATTTTTAAAGAAGGACATTTGTTGAGTGGATCTGATGATGCTCAGATTTGCTTGTGGGACATTAAAGCAAACAGTAAAAACAAAAGCCTTGACGCTCTCCAGATTTTTAAGGCATGGGTCATGTTTTGATTCCATTTGAGTGTTTAAAATATTTTATTCTTTAATATTCGAGCTTTTATCTATATGTTTCAATCTTTAATATGAAGATAACTTGAAAGATAATTAGTATAGAAAATCAAACCAAGCTAATAATGTTGAACCGGTATGCTGATTTGAATTACCTAGAGAATGGCTAAGTTAACATAATGTGTTTTTTTTTCTATTTATGAAACGGGAAAGAAACACCCTATTGAATACATATTAAATAAGATAATAAATTAAAGTGGTACATTCTGAAAAGCAAAATAAAAAGGAAGAGGATTACAAATGACTGCCTATCCATTCTTCTTTATGGGGGGAATATTTCTTCGATCTGTGTAACAACAGATGAAGTTCATCTTTAGTTTTGCTCTGCATTTCCCAACACTAGGGTCATCCTGATTTAAAGATCCATTCATTCCGCGTAGTCCAAATACTCCATGTTGTAAGGATAATAATTTCCATAAAGAAAGGAACTTGCAGTACTCTCCTGATGCGCTGCAGGATCTGCCATGGTTAAGTCCTTGTGGGTAACCCCAATTGATGTCCAACAATTTTTGGCAAAATTGCAGTTGAAAACAAGATGTTGTGTGCTCTCTTCCCTATGCAATATACAAACCTCACACACATAGGATTCACTTTGCAATGTGTTTTTGTTACATAGCAGATAGGAAAGCTAAATGCTTATTGTGTTGACTACAAGTAGAAACGTAGACCTATTTTTCTCTGAAACCTGGACGGCCTGTTGTATCTTGTATCTTATCAATCTCACCTGTTTGGTTGGTTCCCTTTTTCATAATAACGCTATCTTTGTATGATACTCCTATGAATCTCATCTGGTTGGTTGGTTTCTTTTTCTATGTTTATAACAATTATCTATTTTATTCTGTTTCTAGCATCATGATGGTGTCGTTGAAGATGTTGCTTGGCATTTGCAACATGAAATCTTGTTTGGCTCAGTTGGTGATGATCATCATCTTTTGATTTGGGACGTGCGGTCCCTGCACCTAGTAAGCCTGTACAGTCTGTGATGGCACACCAGGGTGCGGTAAGTATACTTTTGAGTGTTGAATCTCCATTTTTTGCGCGTGCTTTCGTAAGAATGACACATCCTTCAACATTTTATTACCGGGTTTCCATTTCTTGTGTGATATTAATATATTAAGGATTATGGATCACTAAAACATTTGAGTTTTCTATTTGTCTTTATAAATTCTAATCTGCAGTGTTTGGGAACCAACCGATGGGATCAATAGTAGTCTTTTGGTGTAGGAAAAAGGTTCAATTTTATTTGAGTTATGAAATCAGATCCTCAAGTTTTTAGGCTAATACCAGTAGATGGTGATGGCCAGTTGATTACTGTCAGTGTCTTGAATCTTGATCTATGCACAAATTCTTGAAAGATAAGTTGACATTTGGTTTTGTTTACGCTTATATCTCTTTTATTGTTATTAATAGGTAAACTGCCTTGCTTTCAATCCGTTCAATGAGTGGGTTGTTGTAACCGGTTCTACCGACAAGACTATCAAATTATTTGACCTTAGGAAGATCGATACATCCCTGCACACCTTCGACTGCCATAAGATGTTTCTATTGTCAATGTTATATCTAAAAGGTTCTTCCTATTTAGCTAGCAGAATAGCTTTCAGAAATGTAGAGCGTTTCTTAATTGTTTAACATATTGTGTCGTCAGAGAGGAAGTAACTCAAGTTGGCTGGAGCCCTAAGAAGGAGATCATACTTGCATCTTGTTGCTTGGGCAAAAGACTTATGGTCTGGGATCTAAGCAGGTAAACTCGTGCATTCAAGAAAACTTTCAATATTTCTATTGTTCATTTATATTACAGAGCATGTGTTGCATTCAATGGTAGCATGATACTGTTTTTTAACATAATATACTTTTGTTATGTTTCTTTGCTGCACGTCTCTCCCTACTTTACCACCTTAATTAATACCTTATGTATTTACAGTTGGTTATTATTGGTGATCTCAAATTTACTTTGCTAACTCACAGAATTGATCAAGAACAAACACCGGAGGATGCAAAAGGTGGCCCTCCGGAGTTGTTGTTTATTCACAGAGGCCATACAAGCAAGATCTCCGATTTCTCGTGGAACCCGAGGATTGGGTTACTGCTAGCGTTGCTGACGACAACATCCTTCAGATATGGCAGATGGCGGAGAGCATCTATCATGATGAAGATGATTTGCTGATAAGCGATGAGCCAGTGAAGGCTTCTTGAGTTCTGGCATTAGGAATTGAATCTTAACTGTTGATCCGACTTGCTTTTATTGGAACTGGCGGCGAGTTGGCAAACAAGAGAATATTTACTGTGTTGGCTATAGGTGCTCATGATCAGAATGTTTGGATATTTGGACATGTTAGCCGTTCCTGAGGCAGTTTATATGTTAGTCGAACCTAAAATGTCATGCAGAATGTGAATTGCAAGATCTTCCCAGTTGAGTCTGGGGCTGTAGTTGTGTTTCTTTATAGCTTCTGTTTAGGATTTCATTCGCCGATGCGCCTTGGGACGTAGACCTTCCTATTGCAAATGCAATCCAATCCATTTTACGAGATGCAACCAGGAAAAGGGGTAGTGGAGCTACCTATATGCGTTGTTTTAAGCAGTTTGGGTGGGGTTTAGGCGTTGAACATATAATCTATCATTTGCATTGACCGCCTGCTAGTGTGTATCAGTTCCTGCAGAAATAATTGGATTTATTACCCAGTATGTTACACACTAGCTTCACATAGCATTCATCCTAAGGGCCCGTTTGCAATGAAGGATTTTCAAAGGAATTTTGTAGGAATCGTCTTCCTTTATTTTGCTGACGTCAGACAGCATTTGGATTGGAGGTATGAGTCTCACCGTTCCTGCGGAAAGGATTCCTCACCTGTACAAAATAGAGGAATGAAAACCTCCACGCCGAGCTCATGGGAAAATTTCTTGCGCTCGCTCCAGACGGGCTAATTATCCTATCCGCCATGCACTGCTGCATTAGCATTCGTCGCTGTGCTCCAGATGAGAGAGACCGACTGGTGTTCAAACAGAACGCAAGCAGGAGAGAAGACAAGAACTACTGGTGGGACTCATTTTTATTTTTGTTCAACAAGTTAGTACATACGAGTAGGATAGAAATGCAATTAGAGGAACTGTACATGCTGCATGTCTTATTGGTTTTTGAGGTGAAAGGAAAAAAAAACAGAACAAGTGTTTATCGTACACATGTTTTGGATTCCTATGATTTACATTCCTGCATTCCAAACATCTCAAATTCTCCATTCCTCTGTTTTGGATTCCTACGGTTTTGGCACGTTTTCCGTTCCTGTGTTTTCTCCGTTATTTTCTGCATTTTCCATTCCTTCGTTCCAAACAAGGCCTAAAACTGTAGTAACAGTATTTCGAGCATAATTGTGGTCTTCGGGTACTTTCATCTGATGTGAGAGCCATTTCTTCCCCATGAGAGACAGCTGGCTCGCTTACCTAAAATCTAGTCTTGAAAACAATGAATGAAAGTGTGCATTGAAACTGGCCTAATGTACAGTAGCGAGGTGAGGCCTGTCCGCAAAAACTGAGAATCTATTATGATCAGTAATCCCATAGAGCACAATTTTAGTTTCACAAAGAGTATTAAAATGAATACTATGCAACTTTTGGAGTTTTTAAATGAAAGGAAAGAAAAACAAGTCCTCATTTCATCCTGAGTGTTAATCGTGCGTGTAGTACTTTGTATTATGCATGTATACCATGTTAATTAGTTACTTACTCGGGCATCAGGGCATATATTCTCATGAACTAGTCGAGCTAAAACTCAAATGCATACTTTAGGACTTTCCTACATGGATCATCAATTTACCCAACAGAACTTCATACCGCCTTGCAAGTATCAGAACTTATGCGCAACGTTATTCAATTATTTTATTTGTATAATGATTAATTGGCCTATTATTTTTTCTTTAAAAGTGCAATATTATTGTACTGCAGTTTGTCAAAAACAATATAGTTTTTTCCATTCTGTAAAATACAGTAGTAGTCACAGGCTGCGATATTTCATGACTTGGACATGGGATGTGGTGCCAAATATTGTACTTTTAAAAAACTAAAATATCCAAATTGGAATTTTTTGAGGAACTTTGGGAATTTATAGATCTTTTTTTCTTTTGTAAAACTTGATATTACAAGGTTATTGATTTCAAAATGCTACTCTCTCACTACCATGGATTTTGAAACTCTTTTCATTTTTCAAAAGAATACTATGTTGGGTACAAAATGATTTAGTTTAAAACTAGGTCTTCTTGGTCGTAGCAAATCTTGTAATATGGAACCCAGAGTATGCTACAACTATAGCTGTATGGAATTCATGATCTCTGTGTGATTCTAATTTCAAAGAAAATTGTGAGATTGCCATCTTGCAGTTCGTCAGAGGTTTCATTTTGTAGGTAAAAGTATCTAACCTAAAAAGTTGTAATCATGGTGTAGGGGACAAGTTGCAAGACGCAGTAAAAGATTGGATGAGACTTCCCTTTCCTCTGAAGGTTTTTTTTAACACACACACAGAGAGAGAGAGAGAGAGAGAGAGAGAGATGACATTTCTGTAAGTGTACGAAACCTGGACAAGTTCTGCACAACGAAACAGGGGTATGATGGCCCCGTTCGGTGACAGAGAGAGAGAGAGAGAGATGACATTTCTGTAAGTGTACGAAACCTGGACAAGTT